>JAGVSP010005527.1:0-22763 GCA_022494985.1 Micrasema minimum
GGAAAATAATAAATATTTAGAGTAAGAATGAGCTAAAACATAAAACGTATGTATTTCACTTACAATTGACATCTCAAGAGAGACGAGAAGTTTGGAAGACATATGGATGAAAATTGTAATTTAATATTAGCCCGTGAAATCCAGTTTTTGTCTAAAAGTATTTGTTTAGTTATAGTATTTTATTCAAACATACCTATGTATTACATAGGTATGTTTGTTATGTATTACATAGGTATGTATTACATAGGTTATGTTTACATAGAAGGTAAGCATAGATCACTACTCAATATATATTTTTTGATTAAATTAAATTCAAAGTTCTTAGCGGTAGTTCATTTTTCAATTGATAACTCGTCTGTTATTGAATAGAATAAATAATACACGCCAATCAAACACGTTACTGAAATTAGGTGATCCTGTCTACCCGCCGTCAATCATAAACGGCACTGGGCCGGAAGGGGTTAAATGCAGCACAAAACGTTTTGCGTTATTATAATAAATGTTAATTGAAAGAGATCCGCGGTTTGTGGGGCTTAGAAATCGGACGCACTCAAAGGGTTGAGAACTTTCAATCAAGCTTTGATACGCCCGCTACAAAAAATATAAATAATCGTGTAAACATGGTGACAGTGTATGTATTATGGAGTGCCCTATGCACCAATGGGTGTGGATAAGGGCAGGGGTGGGCTGCCAATTTTTTAACAAGGGGCTCGCGGGGGGAGGTTGTTGGGAGGGGGGTTTCGTGGGATAAATGGAGGAGTGAGGGGGAGGGGGGAGGTGTATCATTTTGTTCTAACTATCCAAAACACTAATACATAATAATTAAAAACAATTAAAAATACTTAATATGCACATCAAACTACAAAATATAGATATGACTTGTTTTTTTACGGTAGAAAATTTTATAATTCAACAAATCTAATATTTAATATTAGTTGCAAATGTACTTACCTACCTCAGATTTCAATAGTGAAGTGTTCCAAGATTGGCGCAGAAATTTCATGTTGATTAAAAATGTTTTACTATATTATGACAAAAAAATATTAACAACACCAAACACACATCACAGCGTTTTTAAATAAAATTATATTTCATATTTATATATTATATAACACATACGAACACAAATTGACTATAAATTATCCAAAATTATTATTATGTAACAAGTCACAATAGTTTCCACAATGCTTTCTCATTCGCCGAAGGTTCCATTTCATTTTTTTTCCTAAATTCTAGTATCATCAGCTAGCCGGTGTTGTTGCAACCAAGTCTTTACATATGATGTGGCATCGCAATCTGATAAAGGTTTCCCTATTATTTTAATCGACAGTAAACTTGACACCTGTTCAATTGAAAGTTTACTCCTTTCACGTTTCAAAGTTTACGCATTTATGTACTGATTTGATCTGAGAATATTAATTTCTCTTAATTTAACAAGGGGCTCGCCGGCCCAAGTCAAATTTTAACAAGGGGCTCGCGCGAGCCCCTCCGAGCCCCCTGCAGCCCACCGCTGGATAAGGGAAAGTAGTAGTAGAAGTCATGTATTATTTGTTTATTAAACATTATCATACGAATAATATATTTATTTCGTTAGCCGTCCGGTAACCCGCAGCTATTCGTGTGAAGACTTCGCATTATACCGAACTGTCGCACCATGCATCGTCACAAAACAAATTAACATAGGTATAATGCAGATATAACTTGATAAATCAAGTAGTCAACAAGTATTGTTGAAAAAATCCAGGAAACTATAACTGTACGAAATTTAGTATTATTACGGATTAAAAATAATTCACTTTAAAACATTTGTAATATTAAGAATGATTAAGTATTAAGATAATGTAAAAAAGAATGAAATATTTTTAGAAAAGTGAAACTATGAATAGATCGCAGTGAAACGTTTGGAGGATGTATTGCAACTAATTGAAAAATCCGTTTGTATTCCGGAAACTAACATTTCTTTAACTAAATCCAACTTAGGTACCTTTAATATTTTTGTATGTGCATTCTCCAAATGAACAAACGCTACATGGGTCAAAGAGGAGAAAAAATATGATCTGATTAAGGATCGGATGATATTTCAAGGGTTTGCCGAAAGGAAGATGGATGGGACAAAGGAACTGCTGGAAGGATGTTTGGGAATAATATTGTACAAAGAGGGTTCCAACATACTGTTCATATTATTTATTGTTACATCTTGATACGGATTGTTGCGATGTGATGTTATTGTTAGGTAACCGGGGGAAGGTGAAATCATCCAACTGAAAAATATTAAGTTTCAAAACGCAATGGCGGCAAGATATTACTAATAAAAGAAATGGATTTCCTCGTAGTGAAGTTGGGAAGCATGTAAAGCTACCGTGCGTTGGGTTTCGGAATCAATCCGTATCTGGGTTTAAGAAAAAAATATTTTTTTTTCAATACGAAGATGTGGGTGGCCCGATTGATCACCAAATTTCATGAATTGAATCGGTATTCTCGTTGTATAACTTTATTTATATTAAAATAACATGTTTTTGGATAACCAAGTAACACTAATAACATTTTTAAAATGTGTTCAATAATAAGTCACCACAAAGATTTTCAACATAAATGATCAATTATTCAAGTCGGAATAATCGGCGTATGTGCATGAGAAGATAAGAAGAGAAGGAAGCAAAGGAAGTCGGTCAGGACAGAGTGGTATGGCGTTCTATCCTCTCTGCCTACCCCTACGGGGAAATAGCGTGATGGTTAGTTAGTTAGTTAGTTAGTTATCAATTTCTTAGGCATGTTTTAAAAATAATATTTTTAATTCATATTTGAAATCTTTAGTGTAAATAAAATTGAAGCTTAAAAAATAGGTACCTACCAGCTGTCAATAAGACAAAAAACAGAGATAAAGTAATTTAATAACTCGACAACGTTAGACTATTTATTTATTTGGCTTTTTGTACAAAGAGTTGTGTACATTGGCGGGCTTATTGCCTAAATATTTCATACCTATACATTTTAAATATAAACTAACACAACGTGTCAATATTAAATTTTAAAACACATATTATTTTGTATCTGCGATTTCGAGAGGATAATTTCATTAAAACAAAATTAAAAGAAAGAGGGAACTTAATAAAATAATTACAATATTACACCCTGTAGGTACGTAACAGTTAACAACCTCTTCAAAGGAAACTATACTATACAGATAAGCTGTACTCGTTTGTATACCTGAATGAAAATAACTGGCTTATTACGTAAATACAATGCAACAGCTGTCTACTATCGGAAAAGGTACAACATCCTTGGGCTACCACATTTTACCAATAAAAAATATCAGATAAGGAAAATATAAACCTACACACCTCTTACAAGTACCAAAACTTCATCTTGCTCAAAACAGTGGACGAGTTTCTTTGTATGAAACAATAATATCGCACAGTCTGGGCTATTACGTTAAAATTATTTTCATAAATTTAAATATTTGTTTATCGATTTTTCACATTCATTAGTCAATCGAATCAAACAATCATTTCCCCGAAAATTTGATAAAATATTAATTTGATTTATATTGCAACACCACAAGCAAATCAAATTTTAACGTATTTTTCCTTACAGTTAGTTTTAGGCACAGCTTTAAATGCAAGCCGTATTTCACTTCCTAAACTTTTAAAAAGTTAAAATGAAACAAGATACCTACATAATATGTTAAGTTATAGGTAGGCTTCGTATTTTTACAACAGTCGTTTTTTTACGAGATATTTTTTTACGAGTCGTTTATTCAAGATATTGCAGCGCCCTTGAGGTATATTTATACGAAAACGGAGCAATATAAATTATCCATAATAATAATAATAAAGTATTATATTTTGTGCCGTAGACAGGAAATTATTCATAAGAAATTGACATTTGCAAGGGATAATTTATTTTTCTGCGCGTAACAGGTTTTCAATTAATTTCCATTTTTTTCTAACTTTACTTGCTAGGTTACTTTTCACTTTTCACTAACCTTTATACCCTTACAAATGCTGTCTATAGTAACGAAGGATAATAATTATTTATTCATCATCATCATCATACCATATCCGCTCCCTATGTGGAGCATCTGGAATCCACAAACTGCCTCCAGGCCAAGCGATCGGCCGCCAGCTCCCGCGCATCCTCCCAAGTCAAGTCCACGTCCCGCAGCTCTGACGCAAACTGCCGACGAATTGTCAACAGTGGACGACCAGGACGCCGAGAACCTGATGCCTTGTAAAATAGGCAAGCACGGTTAAGGCTCTATTTATTAAAACCTTATATTCTGTGCACTTAATTCCGTTGCGGGTTATTTTTGCGGCCGTTCCTTCATTATCAAATAAATAAGATACTATCTAAAATAATAAGTAAACATACAATTGAAAACTAAAAAAATAGCCCTGAGCAAACCATTGAAGGAAACAAGTGGAAATGAAAATCCACACCTGAAAGTGGTGAAAGTCTCCAGCTAGTGTGAAAGTAATTAATGTGCCGAGATTTGGACTCCATCCAGCCGCTATATTTTAATGAAAACGATTCACCCCTGAGACACTCCGCCCCCCATATTAATTACGGGGGCTCAAGTCCCTTCTAGCCCCCAGCCCTCAGCCCCCAGTGAAGTCCCTAGGGCCGATAAGCCGGGGGCAGGGGGCAGTACCCCGCCGTGCGACATCCTACCATACTCGGGGGATGAATGGAAATGTTAATGAAATTGTAGGAGGTTTAGGGGGTGATAAAATATGTATACCCTGAGATGTGATAGCGATGTATAGGTACATACAGCTAGAATGCTATGTACATACGTACATATTATATACCTTACTGTAAAATACCACTAGGTAGGTAGGTAAGTACTACTACTATTTGTTCCCTTATCCGAAACTGAGAAAAACAATTCCTGGTAAAATAAGAAACGCAGTAAAATTTTCGACAAATTATTTTGAATCGCCTGATAAATTCACAGCGTCCTAATAATATTACTCGGAGTCCTGATATATTTATTCAGCTTCCTCTTGACAAATAATATCGTTCGGCGTCCTAATAAAAGTATCGGAAAGCCGAATTATTTATGAGGAAAAAGAATAATGTGTCGAAATTTTAGAGTTCTTTATTAGGAATATTACTGCAGTGTTTTTTTAACGGGAAAATATAGCCAAATTGTTACCAAGGAACCGAACATTATTTCTTACTTTTTTATCCCGCGGATCTTTACCGATGGCAGTCTCTTGAACGCCAAAGTGGGTGCAGCGTTTGTACCTTTCGATGGCGTAAGAGAGCTGCGTTGAGGAAATTGAAACTCGATGATTTCTGCTCAGTGTTTCAGGCGGAATTCTTCGCAATCAGAGAAGCCTTGGATTACGTTTTGAAGAAGCCGCCAAATAGATGGAAGCAAACGATCCTGACAGACTAAATTGGGCATAGAGTAAGTCCATGCAATAATTGATGGAAACCTTATTGTGATGGATATCAAAACTGATATCCAGAAACTACGATTTAAAGATGCACAAAATGTACCCATCTTTCTTAGAAGTTTTCGCCTGTAGTGTGACGTCGTGATGAATTATTTATTTTATTGTTATTGTTTTTACGCCCATTGGGCTTTTACATAGACATTTTTAAATGATTACACAGTAGGTAGCTATTCATTACCGCCAGAGATGGCATCCAGACACTGTTCCCTAAAATGCACTAGATTTGTGTTAAAAACATCAAAATTGTTAGTATACTTATTAGCCAGTGCGTGCATTCTTCGTATCGGTGAGTTAGCACTGTAATTGGTCGATGATTGACTACAGTAAAAAAGTGCATTACTACGGGTAACTCGACCAGGCACTCGTTTACTAATTAAATTTGCTAGTTGACAACAATCAAACATAGATTTTAATATTTTGAACAGAAAGAGCAAATCATTTAATATTCTTCTATTTTCTAATGTTTTGTATATTTAAAAAGTTATAATTATGTTTACAATGGGAATATTTAATTTAAAATTAATAAAGCGCAAAAAATTATGTTGTTTATGTTTATATCGAGATAAATCACTTTTTATGCAAGGCACGTATATATTATCTACACAATTCATAATATATTATGTACATTACGGCCACCATTTTAATTACACCCTCCGGTACATAATGTACAGCGGTACCAGTGCGCAGTGGTATAACTTCCCAAGTGTGTTGTACGACATTAGGGTATACAGTATGTCACCCTCAGTTGACATGTCACTCGCATCCCCCCGGGCCTGGCGGAGGGGCCGCGGCCGGTGACGACAGATGACGCCCTTAACTCGATTCCATCTCATGGAAAACGCGGCTCCATTTTAGGGGCTGGTGATAAGTGATCCTAATACCGATACAATATTTTTTTAAATGCAAGAAAATAGTAGAAAATAAGTGCAGTCGATAATATAGAAGTGTCACAATGACTATTAATTTTTTTAAATTAAAAAAAATATATATTTTCAAAAGAAAAATTTTTGTTTACAAAGAAATACAATAAAAACACATATACCTACATAAAAAAAATAAAAAAAATCCCATCAAGGCATAGCCTGTTTGTGGGTATACTGTGAAAGTCAAACAGTGTGCACGTGGCAAAAGAGAAAAATAAAGACATGTAAAAATGGAAAAATAACAGATATGTGTAAACAAGATAGTTTAAAAAAAAGAATACAAGATATTGGTATTTTTATACCGGAAGAAGAAGAAGGGAATTATTTATAATATATGGAATAAAAAATGACGTAGATTATGTTATTGTTATGGTTTTTATAGTAAGAATGATTCTACCTTTACACTATGTATCCAACTTTGTGTTAATTTAAAAAAAAAAGAAAAATGAGATAGTTTTTTACTAGTTTTCCAAATCCACGTCTTACACAACATTGAGTTCAAATCGATCAAACTGTTAAGACACAACTTCAATTAGTTTCACTTTTTTACTAATCAATATGTTTCCTACATTACAATTACAGAAAAGTCTTACTGAATGCGATTTTTAATAAAACATATCAATAATAATTACAAAAAGTATGACACCTAATACTTATAATAAAGAAGTAAGATTTGTCGCATACTCACATTACAACACAATATGGGAAGTGGCAATATCTAATTAAATAAGCCTTATTTTGTCCCTTAGAGAAAGAAGTAGTAAGACCTTAAAATAACTTGAATTGACATTAACGAAAAGGTAATTTTATGGATTATTTTACATTTTAATTAATTACCAACCTTGCTTTACTACATCTACAACAATTTACTAAAGAACACCCATGTTTTACTAAGTTTCTAAAAAGATAAACATTATTAGTAAATGCAAAAAAAAAAGTTAAATTTGAGGTTTTTTAATGATGTTTTAACGTAATATATGTATAATTTATTATAAGAATGAGATATACCTATTAGAAAACACTAGGTCGATATTAGGCGCCATATTTGAATCATGTCTCCCCAGTCTGTAAGAGATTCTCATTACCGTCAAAGCTAAATTCCTACATCCTACTGAGTACCTACTTAAACATCGCAATTCTTTAACGTCATTAAAAAAACGACACGTAGGTAGATAGGTAGGTAGGTACTTGTTATTATTTCAACAGGCTAAAAATACAAGGGGTTTTAAAGGTCGGTAATATCTCTGGTCGAAAATTGTTTATTTATTTATTCATATTAACGCAGTGCATCTTACAAGCAGTGCGAAACATTCAACTCCGAGAACATTTTAGAATAAAAGGCCTACACAGACTATAGGTAACTACATAATATCTAATATAAGAATAACACATCGTCGTAGGAGAATTGGGACCTTTTTATAACTAAATTGTTACTCGGGAGAAGAATGTTAACAAGCGACGTAATATTTGGTTATTATAAACATTAACCTGTAAGATGCTTTCCTCGCACGGGGTTCCCCAGTGAGGAACGCGTTAAGGCCCCTTACGGGGTCCCCCATACATTCATGTACGTCAGGGCAAAATTCCCTTGTATTTCATGGTTCATTAAATAAAAATGAAAAAAATATGACGTAATTATTAATTCTTTTTTCTAGTGAATTATTGGACTAAACTTTATTTAAATATTTCGTTGAATCACAATTAATTTAAAGAAACCCCCTGTTTTTAATAACATTTGATGCATAACACAAAAACAGTACATATAAGATTAAAAAGAAAAAAATGTATTAAAGAATACGTATATATCTAGTGCATTATCTGATTAAAATTTGTAAAACATTAGTAGATTTTTGATTATATTAAATTCCGTGTTTTAACGAGCGCTCATCTGGGCGCTTACTACATTTTACAATTAACAAAGGGTGGACCTAGTAGCCCCTTAAATATAACAATTTACGTAATGTACTCAAATAAATCAATAACATTTTTCTTTTGACTGGCATGGTGACTTGGTTCAAAATATTTTTTTTATGAGGGCATGTCTGTTAGGCTTAAAATGAGAAAATTCTTGGTTTCGTCGGTTGCCTTGATCCATCCAATTAATGAATGATGGAAGTCGTCATCATCATCATACCATATCCGCTCCCTATGTGGGGCATATGGATTCAACGAAATAAGCGATCGGCTGCCAGTTCCCGTGCATCCTCCCAAGTCAGGTTCACGTCCCGCAGCTCTGACGCAAACTGCATGTTTTTCATATAATAAAAATAAAATTTGTAATAGAATAAGGTGGGTTTAAAGTCACGCGACCGATCTCTCAGGAACAGTGGAGACTTAATTAGTCCGGCCAATTCGGCATTAGGGGCAGGCGGGGATAGATCAGTAGCGGGGTGAGATGAAGCAGGGGGAGAGATGACACAATCTGGTAGCGCTTTGTGTGGGGCTTATTCGATTTGCGGGCCTAAGCGGCTCTCGGGAGACTCGCTCCACATGACCGGAATATGCAAAGCTGGGCCACGAGAGAATAGAGGGGATATTTGACCGCGTGTAAGCAATATTTACCCTATTTAGCAGAGGCTGTCGGGAAATCGACAAGTTGGAAATTATCTATTAAAGATGGAATATCGTCATTAATAATTCAAAACGTAATATCCTAAATTCTTGTTAGCAAGCTTAAGATACGCATTGTATATACACACTTAAGTAGATTGCCATCCTGGTGTATATCTAAGATGTTTCGACAGTAGGTACGTTACTAAAATAAATTAATTTTAATCAGAAAAACTATTATTTAGACAAAACAACGAGTTTTTAGTAAACATTAACTTCTTTAGTTAGTTACGAACTCATGTTACACTTACGCGATAACGTCATAAGAAAACATTGATGAAAAAAAAGCATACTTTTATGAATTGAATTGAATTATTATTACTGAATTATCATTATTTTGTATAATACAAAGCAGGAGTTAATTGAAAATTATTTTTTTTTCCATAAATTATCATTTTTTTGCACTCGTTAATTTCACTTTCACTTTGTAGCTTGTGTGCTGCTGCTGTCTCCCTTCTACTCGGACGCATCGGCCGATGGAGTGAAAGAGAGATAGATGCGTCACAAACCGAACGCTTAGGCCGATCGTGCCTCTCTATCGCTTGTTCCGCGCTCTCGCTTGCACACTCGACTCAGGCGGAACGTGACAATGAGTCATGCTTTATCGTGTGTGCAGCCGGCGTTCGTCGATTTATTAGACGTTATCACGTCAAAAAATTGAAATCTCACAAAAAATATTACGAGCTCATTGAAAAATAAGGGATTCTGGACCGAAAGAAAAAAATTGTATAAATAAACACGTAGAATTTAAGGATTGCCTTGTTGGTATATTGAAATGAAAATGAGCTATTAAAAATACTACCAATTATTCTTTCAGTGATGTGACACACTTTACTTCCTCCTAACATCCTTTATATTTCTTATCTCCGACAAACCCAAGCGTTTACTAAATAAGCTCAGCGGATTTATCTCCTTTCAGCAAAACTGCGCAATATCACAACCGAAACGGAATTATTTAAAATCCATTCAGTCCATGTACCGCATTGATTGAAAGCTGACAAGCACCCATGAATATCGGGCTCAAGTGTTCTCGTTGACAAAAAAATGCGCATTCTTTCAAAACTTTCGATAAAAAGGGCACACTAAATTCCTTTCTTTTCTAAAGTAAACGAAAAAACTTTTTCTTATTTTCAAGGTTTTTTATATTTCAGAAAAATCACGATATTCAAAGATACGATGAAAAATTTCAGTATTGAAAAATAAATAACATAGAGGTACTTACATACCCACATAAGTTACTTCAAATTAATAGATAAGTATGGATATTCAAAGATACGATGAAAAATTTCAGTATTGAAAATAAATAACATAGAGGTACTTACATACCCACATAAGTTACTTCAAATTAATAGATAAGTATGCCTCTCGAGAGCCTTAACCATGCTTGCCTATTTTACAAGGCATCAGGTTCTTGGCGTCCTGGTCGTCCACTGTTGACAGTGCGTCGGCAGTTTGCGTCAGAGCTGCGGGACGTGGACTCGACTGGGAGTATGCACGGGAGCTGGCGGCGGTTCGCTTGGCCTGGAGGCAGTTAGTGGATTCCATACGCTCCACATAGGGAGCGGATATGGTATGATGATGACTTTCATAATTTTATTCAGGTAAGTATAAGAAACGTATAGGTTAAAAATTATTCTTAATTTCCTTTTTGTTCATTTCTAAATTAAATAATTCTTCGGTGGTAAATAAATAGAACACAGGAACATTAGGTTTTGTTAACCTTTTATCCGTTTCGACGTAGTCGAAAGGAATATTGAACTTATAAGAAGAGTCCGATTCAAACTTTTTTAAAGTTTGTTTCAAAGTTGAAAGTTGAATTAGAAGTCGGAGTAGGAGTCGGAACAAAATAAAATGATGGAGACTTTTTTAACTCCACAACAGCCCTGATTCAAAGCGATAATTTTTCGGAATAATAATTCGTACGCAAGTAAAATTACCGCGATTAATTAAGGCGATCCATCCAGCGCGGAGCAAAAAAAGGCAGTTTTCAAACTAAACTTTAGAGTCCAATAATAAGCTTAACATAAAATTTTGAAAACCATATAAAAGATTGAACAATTGTCCAGTTGGTTGATGAAATAAAAATATTTTTAAAAAAATATTTGACTAATAAATTGCAAGGAAAAGTGCATTTTTCCTTTTTTTTAACATTTTCAACACAAAGTTTTAGTAATTAGAAATTATATTCTAATATTTTTCATTATAGTTATTTAAAGATCAATTATTGTTCTTATTGGAGGATGAGTTAGTTTTTTTTTAAGTATCTGATTTTCATAAATTAAAATTGTTTCAGAGTCCATTTCGAATTAAATTGTTGAAACTTAATCGCTCTTTCTTATACATATTACTTTAAAAAAAAAATTTTTTTACATTTCTATATACAACACGTATTTTTCAATTAAGTGCTTTTTTTTTCATCAAAAATTGCTAAAATATTATTGCAATTAATATTATAAAATCATGTATTTTCATTAAAAAACCAATCATATACAAAGCGTACGTTTTGAAAATTTTAAATCAGTTTGAAATCAGTGTTTGGCTGGATGGATCGCCTTGAGCACGTAAGTAGGCAGTATTTTCTACTTACTTACGTGCTTTCTACTAACTTATGATTTCATACAAGTTATCCATACTTAAAGTTGTAAGATCCTTACGTACATACTACTCGAATGATAAATAGAGATTGAAATAGCAATAATTTCGCTGCCAACTCCCCTTACACAGATGCCTACAGTGAAGTACAACAGGAATGAACACATGGAAGGTACGTATACCTATATGTAGGTAGGTACCTAGACAATCTTATTACCTGCATATTATGCGAGTAGTTTTATTATGCACCAGCAACTTAGCATATCAATGGTGCCGCCACTGTACCTCCGAGTTAGCAGTGAAAGCAATATATTTATGCTTCCATGGGATTTGAACCAAAGTCCATTCATAAATCAGTCGGAATATAAACCACCGCTACTGTTTCAAGCAGTAATTCATCATGTCCTTTTAATTAATTATCATTATATTGATATTGGTACAATAAAAAAGAAGAGTTTGTATGTAAATGTTTTACTAAATTTGAATTTACCAGAAGGGGTTATTCTTGTTTGAAAGATGTCACTTCAAACGAAAGCGCTCTGTGGTTGAATAAATTAAATTGATAATAAATTCAAAGTTCGGAGATCTAATGTGGATAGTACGCTTGTCATCCAAATATTTCTGTGAATACAGAAAAATATAACGAAACATCACAAGGTTATCGGTGTAATTCGTTTATTAATCGGATAATTAATAAGCGAGATACGATCATTTAAAGTTAGATTTTTGTAAAGATTTTGTATGAAACGTGATCGGTGACGTCACAATAAAAACTATCAATCATTGTATCTCGTTTATTAATTATCGTTTTACGAACGCATTGCACTGATGGTTTTGTGATTTTCCACTTCATTTTTCTGCGTTTTTGTTTACAAGCCCATTAGGTCCGCCTCGTAGCGTAGTGGTAGCGCATTTGGCTACCGTGCCTGAGGTCGCGGGTTCGATTCCCGTAGGGGGTCAACATGAAATATTTATTTACATGAGATTTTCATATTAATATTTCACGTGTGATACCTTGGACTGGTACTGAAGCGTAGGACTGATCCTCTTGCCTGCTCCTTCATGTAATAAAATTATCAAGATACACTGCACTTGGTGTACCAATGCAGTGCACTATGCACCGTTGGGTGCTGATAAGGGAAAGTAGTAGTAGTTAGGTTTTTTACGAATAAGTATAATACCAAAAGTAAAAAATAAAACAAGATTTTTAATGTTTCTAGTAGGTATATTCTATGCTTCTAGCAAGAAGCTATAGGTTTATTAGGTAGCGCCCTTGAGATATATTTATACGAAAACGGCGCAATATAAATTATCCATAATAATAATAATAATATATGAGTCGCCATTTCGATTTTCTTCTATTCTAACGTTTTTAACGTAGACAGACATGCCATTCAGATTCTTTAAGTGAAAAATAAGTTTGAAGGTTCTAAAATGGATACAAAAATAATTTTAATTGATACTTGTAGAAGTTAAAACAATCAAATTTAAAAAAAAAAAAAAAAAAAAGTTTAGACCGTCCGTCTGCAAAACACCGTCCATACAGTATTGTTGGTGTTAGATATTTATACTGCAATAATTTATGGAGAGGGGGTAAGATTTTGGCGTTTTGCACGAAGGGTCCGTTATCTAGATAACACATTCAAACGTCGCAGCACAGCTTTCGTACTTGGTTAAAAATATTTTCGTTGCAAGCCCGTCAAACAAAATTCTAAATTCTTCAATTACTGTTTTTTATTTCCCTTCAATGGTAGATTTACATAATGAGTGAGTTAGTTAAGGTTAGGTTTAGTTAGGTAAGGTAGGGTTGGGTAGGGGTAGGTCAGTGCTATTATTGTGGATAGAAACAATTTTTAAAAACGCAAAGCTTAAAATTGTACGTTGTTGGTACGTAGCTATCAATAAAATTGTATTTAATAATGAGGTAACACAAATACAGATAAAATTAAGCATGATAAAAATATAACTAAATTTATTAATAATAAAACATACATGTACTACATTCCCCAGGAGTTTATAAAATCATTTTGGACCGGTAGTACTTACATTTTTTAATGTACATGTGTCCCCAATCAAACACAATAAGAAAGAACGATACAAAATTAACACATTCAATCTTAAACTACACATCATAAACTATAATAATTGAAAAAACATATTTTAAATACAATATTTAAGGTCTCTACTTATGTAGGGATTTATTTATTTTTACTTCATGGGGTAGTTAATTAATTGGGTATCGAGAAATGTTCCATTAGCAGATTTTTTTATGAACCGAATTTTGTGATCGAAAATTTTGGAAATGTGGAGTATTTTTGAATTAAACGGTGTATTGTGGCCATGCAAGCTCAGAGTTAAAATTGTGTTCAAACTTGTATGTGCTCAATATTCAATAATATGGTAAGTAACTAAGAATAGTATTTGTGATTTCATGTAATGGAATGATTTGAAATGGGAGTAGTTCTGTTAATAAAAAATAGTATAGGTAAATAATATGCTAAGTAATACGAATTGCCTAAACAGATGTAAAGATATTTATTTCTTCTGGCCGGGGCTTAAGACAAAGAATATCTATAGTCCCGGCCAATAAAAGATTATAGCTGTAAATGTAAACAAATCATTTTCAATTCTATATTTGTATATTACGACAAAGTTAAATTGCTTTATATTTATTTAAATTAAGGTGCCTTAAAGTCGGTAAGTATCTAATAAGTGCTATATCAAAAGGCTAAATTGGCAGTGCATAATGGATTACTAGGTAACCAGAAACCCTTATGTATAAAAGCGCAGCATGGAGTTGGAAAAATAATGATGAAAGTAATTGATGCAGTGGAAATGCGATCATCCAGGCGAAATGTGTGTAAAAATATGTCTATAAGAGATAGGTAGGCAATCATGTTGAAATAAGAGCAAATTGCAAGGCTGAGATAAGCATTATCGACTAAAATTCAGAAAGGTCTTTATACGTATGTTTCGGTCATTAGAGCGAATGGATGATGAAAGAACGGCTAAAAAAATATAATGATGCGACTGTGCCAGATGTAGAAGTCGGGGAAGGCCGAAAAAGACATGCCATGAGCAAGTATTACATAATTATTTAAACAAATCAGATAATATTATATGGATAACTTTTAAATGCCAAAATGCCAAAACCGTTAGAAGAAAACTTTTTCAATCTTAAAGTAGACATACTCGTAGAAATAGCCAGAGCACAAAAAGCGCCTTGCTAAATAGTCGTGAGAGGTCTGGAGGAGAACAAAATTTCGGAAATGACAATCACAAGCGGCCGTGGACCAACCGCGCCCGCACCCGCACCCCCACACAGGTTTGTCGAATAATGCGGCCCGGAGTCAAATGCGGCCCGGAGGGGCCATCAATACAAATGCGGTTTAAAGACAAAAGCGCCCCCGCTCACCCGTTGGTCCGCTCCTATCATCTCCGCACCTCATTTCCCGGAGGAAGTTGCCGGCGCGTGTTGACAAAACGAAGGCAAGGTTGTACGTGAAAATTGCATTGATTCTGCAATATTGCTACATTGGTAGATACCCTGTGCTTTTAAGGGGAACAATATTAATATTTTTAAATTTTATTTTGGAAAACCAACAGACAACAATATCCAATGTAGAAGTGTCTAGGTAATTACCTTTACTTACTAGGTACTTACTAGCATCCAATAGTGCATTGGGACTAAAACATTAATAGAGTACGCCAAGTGCGATGAATCTTGATCATTTGTTACACGTGCATCCGTGCCAGTCCAAGGAATGACATATTTATGGGATAATTTATGTGAAAATTCACATTAAATAAATATTTATTATATTAGTACCTGAACAGACGAAAAAGACAAGCAACGTTACCAAACATAGGGTGGTAACAAACTCGAAGTACAACCGAAAGCTGGTGATCTTACATCGTATTTGGAGACGGATTTGTGTAAAACGACTTTTATCTATCTGTGCATGACAAAAAATAAAATACAACATCGCACAAAAGTTATTAGCAATTCTGGCAAGCTACAGCTAAAATTGCTTAAAAACTTAACAGCGCGTATTTTAAAAAGAATACTTACGGGATAATGATACAATTTGCCAAAATCCCAGACCTAGAAAACCCACTATGCCAAAAAAACCGAAAAAAAACCAATACCTACCCCAATAAAATCCTCCGAAAACTTAGGATCAACCTAAATAAAAAATATTCTATAAAATCGCCTCCAACAAAATATGTATGCAATCACTAATGTTATAACCCGCTTGATCATTCGAGTTTATTTACACATCCTGTATAGAACTATATTCGTGAGTATTAATAAGAGTCAATACTAATTGGATAACTAAAGTGCATATTTTCATTTTGGTTGAACAGTAAGTCCACACTTATCAAATGAATAAACCCGTAATGAAAAACTTCGTCTATAAACATAAAAAAAAATGCCGTCAACATTTTGCTCAATGTGCCCACATGGAATACCAAATAAACTAACAACACTTGCGTGTACGATGCAGTGCCCTATGCACCATTGGGTGCGGAATAAGGAAATAGTAGTAGTTGTGACGAACTGTATAATAAAAATACTGCATTTATGATACAACGTAAATTATTCAATTGGGACGCGGTCCCTATATCCGAATAAACTGCAAATTTGGTGTCATGATGCAAGCCTATTAATTAATTTTTTTTTAAAACTATACGAATGCATATCAAATCACCTCACGCTAAATTGAGTAATTTACGGATTGTAATAGCTCATAAAAAATTAAATTAAACAATTAAAAAATAAATCAATTATTGTAACCAGTATGGATGACATAATAACAAATAAAATATTCATTTTTTTTTTTGCTTTTTTTTATTATTATTTATACTACTATTACTTTCCCTTATCCGAACCTAATGGTGCCTTGGAACACTAAGTGCAGTATATCTTGATCATTTTTATTATCCGAAGGTATGATTACCACACGAAATATTAATAAATCACATGTAAATAAATATTTCATGTTGACCCCTTACGGAAATCGAACCCCGCGACCTCATGCACAATAGCCAAACGCGCTACCATTATGCCACGAGGCGGACAAAATATTTATTTATTTAGTTTCAGCGCCCATAGAGTCTTTACATTTAGACAAAGTTAAACAGTACAATATAAAATATCTTTATAAAGAAAAATAGTATTAATTTTGCCTAAATAAATTATATTCGATAATAAGTTGCAAAATTAAAAAAAAATCAACTTCATAATCAATTTTCTCGAAAACTATGGGTCAAATCAAAATTTTGTATTCTTACTTGCTTATTTCATTTCTGTCTATATAGTTTCTTTAATACAAAATAAAAAACCGTATTTTAATAAAAATTCACGCAATTTTACTTAATCTGCGTGAAAAAAAACAAAAGAAACAATCTAGATTCAAAAGTCATCATTCATGATTCATTCATACATTCGACTGCAAATTTGATTTTATTTTAACGGACAATTGAATATAATATATATTACAAAAAAAGGTAAAAGATATAGGTAGCCCAATTGTCCTTTAAAATTGTTCACATCATGCTTAATAAAATGACCAAAGTTTACCTTAAAAGAGAGACGCGTGCTGAGAACTTGGTTGCTAGAGCGCGATATATTATATTGAGTTTAGAATTGTACTTTTATTTATATGTATTTTACAATTTTTTTTGAGCAAGAGTATGTATTGTGTACTTTTATTTTAAATTGAACATGTATTTATGCACCTACTGACGAGTTGCAGTAGGCAACTCAATATTTAAAAAAATACATATATATATTTATATATATATATATATATATATATTTAACAAACATACAGACAATGATGATATAGATTCACCAGTTTTCGAGTTGTTAAAAATGTGAATATACAACTACTACTTTCTCTTATCCGCACCCAATGGTGCATAGGGCACTGCATCGGTACACCAAGTGCACTGTATCTCGATCATTTCATTACGTGAAGGTAAGACGATCAGTCATACGCTTCCGTAGGTACTAGTCCAGTATGTGAATATACGCACTAAAGTATTATTAGATAGCACAAAAATATTTCCTTCAATATGTGCGTAGATTTTCACGATCGTTGTTGATTATATTAGTTATGTTTTTAGGATTACCCGTGTTATGTTTTTTGTCTTCTCCGACGTTTCGGCCACCGTTGCAAGCGCCATTTTCAGGGTGAAGTACTTCACTATTATCATAAAAGCGATGTTTAACCTACTTCGCTACTTATACACAGAGGGCGCTTTTCGCAAACGGTGTGTGTCTCGGATTTTAGTGTTGCGTACACTCGATCATAGATGGCAGTAGTGGGATTGTATCATGGGAAATTTCATAATATTCAAAAAAATATTTACCACGCACAAAGGTTTTCTGTTTACCATCTCTTATTTAAAAAAAAAACATATCTCCAAATAACGGTATACATAAATATATCTACATATATGGTTACCTAAAACATAAAATAATAAAGACAATACATACGTAGTTTTGGTAACTTCACCTACTTTAAAAAATATATTGTATGTAGATGCCTTAACATTAAGGATTTAATTATTATCAGTAAACTTACCTAATCGTAACAAATTATATCTAAGATAAAGCGGTGTAACAATTAAAAATATTTCTTAATCTTTAATATTTCATATATTTTTTTATTGTTAGATACAGTATAATTAAATATAAGATTATAGGTACACATAGGTACCTACGTACAAAAACAAACGTCCAAGGTAAAACAAGATACAATTGTTTTTGCAAAGTTGTCGATAATCTACCATTTTTGCGTGTTACATTTCTAAACAATAGTTTATATAAAATATTGCACGCGATTGTAAAAAAACTAATTTCTGCATAAAGAAAACCAGAAAATCTGGAAACGATTACTATGCACTAACACGATGGCTAACCGTTTGTTGTATTTTAAATCCTAACAATTAATTTGTGAAGTTAAGCAGGTATTATAACCGTTTAATATTATGATTATTAAAATTCATTGGGATTTATTACATCATACGTAGGTATAAAATATCTAGGTACGTACCTACCTACTACTGTTCGTACTAATTTATTAGTGTTAGTCGGCTGATGAATCATTTGGCGTCAACGCAGTTGGATAGGGATGAATTTATTTCTTGTAGTATAAGAGCCCCCGCAGACTCGAGACTTTCTATCGGGCGATAGTTCAGTCGGGCTTTTAATCAGTATGAAGATGTATGCAAGTGCGCATACTACAACGATCCGGTATCGGCCGATTGCTAAGTTTAATAGGCCTTGCGATTGCCTTTAAACTATCCTATCGATGAACTATCGGCCGATAGCTTAATATCTATGGCGCTCTTCCACGCGCGCACTTACTTGCCGATCGTTTAATCGGGCGATAGCTTTCTCCTTCGTAGTATTGCAGCAATAATAACTTTTCTTGACAATATTGTTCCAACATTCATTGCGACCGCTCTCTTCAAAAGTCGTTTATTAACTGGAAAATCATTCGAGAGCGGTTGGCCGACTGTTCTCTAGTCTCATCACCAACCCGACTGTTTTGTTGATTCAGTGTGCGCGCCAGCAGCCCAACCCGACTAAACTATCGCCCGATATAAAGTCTCTAGTCAGCGGGGTACCTAAATTAATTTATCCTTTAGATACCTACATATATTATGTCTTGTATGCAGTCGAGAGAAATATTCAGGTAGGTACCTACTCGCATAAAAAAATCTACGGATTCCATAAATTGCGTTAATTGGGTACCTAGACTAATCACCACCCAACAAGTAGATAATATTTAGTTAGGTAGGTATGTGTGTAAACGGTGGCTGAAAAGGAATGTACAAATTAAATATCTGAACACCCTATTCTTAGTGCAACATTGAGAATCGCAACATTTATCGTGGTGCGGCTGCGAAGCGAATTATGTCGTCAGGGTTCAGGGGAAAATTCGCGAGAGACCTAATAAATTAAATTTCCTGCAAAAACTTCAGGTAAAGTACGGCGCGGCACAAACTTTGGCGATACTTTCCACATGCAAATTAGGGCGTCAAAATCGGGCGGCATATTTCCCCAGATACGTACTCCATCATGCCGGTATTCGCGGTCGCCATTCCAACATCTAGGGGCTTATTTTACTATGTTCCAAACATTGATTTAGTAATACACTTAGATTTGAACTGAACCCAAAAAATGAATGACACTTCAACTCCGCCAAAACCTCCAACTCCGCCAGACGCGTATTCAGTATTTCTTTAACCGCCGGCCGAGTCGGACGTTCAGAAAACATTCCGAAATGCCTTCCTGTGTAGTGAAACCGTGTAAAAACCGTACGGATGAAATTATCAAAAAATATGGTGTGACTTTCCACATGTAAGTGTTTATTTATATTTGTTTACATAGCCTAAAATAATTTTTATTCAAAAAAACGTTTTCTTCTTAAATAATAGCCAACAGCCCGTCCACAAGAGAAAAAAAAAAGTCATTTTAGATGCATGGTAAAATTCATGAACGCTCCTCGTAAGGACGGGTTTAGTATTGTATACTGTTACTGTAACCTATATATATAGCCCATACCTTTTGCGGTGTGTGGGCGGATGCTTGCCGGCAGTCGAAGGGCTCTGATAGGTCGACCCGTGTAAGTGTTTTGGTATGAATTAAAGGTGCGGAATCTTCGTGTCATTACTTTTTCTAAATAATTTACTCTGCAAGGCAGATCTAAGTGTATTATAAATCAATGGTTCCAAAGTACCTAAAATGCTAATGTTACAACTTTACTTAGGCTTGATGTGATAAATAGATTCGTCGCTTAGTCGACAATAATTTTCCGATAATCATCGCGCTGTTTCACTGTACCTACATAACATAAAAGGTCTGATAATTGGCAGATATGAATATCAATACTAGACGAAAAAGGGAATGTTGTAATACATTAAGTGGCTAGTTAACCCAGCGAATGACGGGTCATGTCATAAGCCCTGTAAATAGGTAGATATCCATATTCCCTTCCAAACTTCTCGCCTCTGTTAAGATATCAATTTTAATAATATTTCACTTAATTTCACGGAATTTCTTCACTTCAACTCTTTGAGATAATCTACCAAAGTTTGTAAATGAATACCTCAACACGGGCTTTGCCCAGCGAGGTATTTCATTAAGAAAAAAACTTTTGGTTGTCTGTAAAGTCGGTTTGCGGACGATAATTTTACGTGATAACGTCATAAGAAAACATTGATGAAAAAAAGCATACTTTTATGAATTGAATTGAATTATCATTATTTTGTACAATACAAAGCAGGAGTTAGTTTAAAATTACATTTTTTTCCATAAATTAACATATTTTGCACTCGTTAATTCAAATATGTTTACTTAAATTATGCTCTGACGACGTGCACGTGAATGACGATGAAGATTCTGAAGCTGTACCTGAAGCGAGGACGTCGAGAGCACGGTTCCACACCGATGGAGTGGAAGAGAGATAGATGCGTCACTAGCCGTCTTAGGCCGATTGTGCCTCTCTATCGCTTGTTCCGCGCTCTCGCTTGCACACTCGGCTCAGGCGGAACGTGACAATGAGTCATGCTTTTTCGTGACGTCAAAAAAAAATTGTAATATGTGAAATAAAAATAAAAAAAAAAATAAATACCTAGTAGCTACGTTATCTTAATCTTAAGACTGTGAATACGGGAAGTAAAAGTGCAAAACGTTTTGAAACAGAAGTCACCGTAGGCGCAGGATTACGTGCAGAATAAGTTGCGAAAGGATAACTTTTAATAGAGGAACTTCCCATTCCGGGCACCAAACGGATAAATTATTATCCCAGACACAAACCTCCCGTGCAATGCGACACCTTTCAAAACTACAGCATGCTATGTAATTATTAAAATTTGGTGTGCAAAAATATTGTTTTGTAAATTCTAAATTTGTGAATATCAAAAAATTTTTTGGTTCTATTATACTAATTATGTAAATATTCAATTATGTTTAGTACTCACAATGTTGGTTATGTATAATACTACACAATGCCCTGACTCGACACTGACTATTAGTGAAGGTCGGGGCCAGATGAATTGGCATTAGTCCTCTTACTGATTGAGTCGCTCCATCTACCCTTATTGTGTATTATATTAAAGAGAAAATGTAATAATAAATAAAAGAAATAAATCACGCAAATTCATCGTAGGAAGATGAAGAGGCAGAGAGGATAGAAGTTCACACCACGATGTCCTGGTACACTTCCTTTCCTTTTTCTCCGCATTCATACATGTTCTAATGCACATCCGTGGATTGTTCAGACTTTTCACGTGTCCACGTTCATGTAAATATTTGTTATAATACGTACGATAACCATTATTATATCAGCAAAATGATGAGAATAAGGGTTGGGTTTATTACCTTTTTTATTTAAGAAATCCACCACTACGTTTTGCCGAGTAAATTTATTTAACAAATGTGTCTATAACTAAATTTTGTGATACTTCTTCGTTAGGAAAAAGCTCAATTTAGGTGACGGGACATCGCATCGCCGGAAAATAAAAATATTTATATTTATTTCATTTTTACAACGTTTTTTTTCTTAGTGAATACCGTATACTGGGGCTCTACCTTAGTCAATTAAAAAAGTACAAAACTTTATTTTAATATAACTGAATAATAACCACTAATAATCACTAATACCTACATAATATCAGTATCTAAGATTTAAGTATAGTGGTACTTAAGGTTTTTATATGATACATTTTTTGGTTTCGGCAAAGTTCCCCCGTAATATGGGTTAGGCCTTAAAATGAATTATATGTTGATATAAATCTAAATTTACCGTACCTACCTATCTTTAAATTTGGTTTTACACAAGGATATAAGGGTAACTATTTCTAGTTTCAGCAGAAAAATGATAATCATTCAATCAAAGTGACTGACTACCACCCCCAAATAAATAGAAATACGGCAATAACATGGTATTTGGACGGAATTGACTAGAACCCATCAGAATATGTCAGGAAAAGACTATATATACGAATAGGAATTGATGGAAACTTTAATGTCTGAAAATCCCACAAAATTTAAAAAAAGATTGTGATCTATTTTGATGAAATTTCGAAAACGTAAATGAAAAGCCCAAAAAATTTCCTTGTTCGCTCAAAAATGTTTAAAAAACAAATTATTTTT
>JAGVSP010005528.1:0-26191 GCA_022494985.1 Micrasema minimum
AAAATAAAAAATAAGAATAAAAAATAAAAAAAAATATAAATTAAAACAATATAAAAATCAATAATTAAATTAATTAAATAAATAATCATATTTTATATTAAAAAAATAATATAATAAATAATAAAATTTAGAAAAATAAAATAAAATAAAAATAAAAAATTTTAAATATAAAATAAAAAAAATAATAATAATTAAAACAAAATTAAACTAATTATTATAACAAAAAATTAATAATTTTAAAAAAATAATAAAAAATAACATATTATAATAAAATAATAATTAAATATTAATAAATTAATAATTAATAAAAAAAAAATTAAACAATTAATTAATACAAAAATGATAAATATAAAAATAAATGATATAAAAAAAATATTTAATATAAATTTATAAAAAAAAAAAATATTAATAAAAAATATAAAATTTTATAAAAATGGGGATTTATTTAATAATAATTTTTAAAAATAAAAATTTAAAATGTTTATATTCAGAAAATTAAATAAAATAAATGTAAATGTTTATGTATTGTTAAATATTATTAAAAAAAAATTAAAAAATAATAATTTATAAAAAATGTTAAAAGTATTTTTTTTATCCCAAAATGTGATTTTTTTATATTTTTTTTACATTAAATTTTTTTTATATAACATAAAAATATAGAAAAAAATAGTATTTTTTTTTTTTATTATTAGTATAAAAAAAAATATAAAAAAAAAAAATATATAAAAAAATATAAAATTTAAAATCTAAATTTTCATATTTAATACAAGAAAATAAAAATAAAATGTATTATTTAAATATAAAAAAAAAAATACAAAAAATAATAAATAAAAAACAAATATAAAATATGAATTTTAAAATTTAGGGCTTGTACAAAAAATAAAAAAAATTTAATAACAAAAAAAAAATAAACTAAAATAAAAAAACCCAACACATCAAAATAAATAAAATGTAAAAAAAATAAAAATATAAAAAAATAAATAAAATTTATATTAAAAATTTTTCCCAAAAAAATAAAATTTAAAGTGTTTTACAAAAAAATTAAAATTTATTTAAAATTTTAACAACAAAAAAAATAAACAAAAAAAAAAAAATAAATAACCAAATGGGGATTTAATGGGGCGGGGGGTAAAAAAATAAATAAATAAATAAAAAAAATTTAAAAAAAAATAAATAATGTAAAAAAATCAGTGAAAATTATAAAAAAAATATAAAATATTTTCTTATAGAAATAATGAAAAAAAAATAAAAAAAAAAAATAAAAAATAAAATAAATAAATAATAAAAAAATAAAATATTTCACATTTTTAAATAAAACAATTTTTTTAAATAAATTATAATAAACATTATAAAAATAAAAAATTATAAAATATAAAAAAAAAACAAAATAAAAAAAAATTAAAAAATGAAAAAAAAATATAGCAAATAAAATAAAAAAATTAAAACAAAAAAAAAATAATTTAATATAAATTAAAAAAAGAAAATTAACAAAATATATTAAATTGTAAATAAAAAAAAAAAAAAAACAAATAAATAAAAATAAAATAAAAAAAATATAAATTAAAAAAAAAGAATATATTTTAACAAAAAAATAAAAAAAAATATAAAAAATATTAATAAAAAATTAAAAAATAATAAATTAAGAATAAAAAAATTAAAAAAAAAAAAAAAACCAAAAAAAAAAAAAAAAATAAAAAAATAATAAAAAAATATTAAAAAACCCCAATAACATTGTTCAAAAATAAATAATTCTATTAACAAAAAAAAAATAAAAAAATAAAAATACCAAAAAAAAAAATCAAAACTCCCATAACAAAAAAAAAAAAAAAAAAAAAACTAAAAAAAAATAAAACAAAAAATAAATTAATTCTCAAATAAACAAAAAATAATAAAACCTAATTAACAAAAATTAAATTTTACAATAAAACAAAAAAAAAATAAATGCAATAACAATAAAAAATAAAAAAAAAAATAATAAAAAAAAAAAATAAATAAAAAAAAAATTAATATTACATACATATAAAAAAAAATAAATACTAAAAAAAAAAAAAAAAAAACATTCCTATAAACCACAAAATCCAAAAAAAAATAAGGAAATAATAAAAACCAAAATTAGATAAAATTTTTAATTAAAATAAAAATCATAAAATTGAATAAACAAATAAAAAAATAAAAAAATTAAACCCGGGTTTTTTAAAAATATAATAAAAAAAAAATGGAATAAAAAATTACAAAAAATTCTAAAAAAAAATTACAATAAACCTTTAAAAAAATAAAAAAAAAAAAAAAAAATATAAATGAATAAATTCTTAAAAAAAATAATAAAAATTTAAACATAATAAAAATTAAGAAAAAAAAAAATAAAAAAAAATAAATAATAAAAAAAAAAAATAAAAAAAAAAAAATAAAATATAAAAAATAAAAAATATAAAAAAAATAAAAAGAATTAGAAATAACAAAAAAATATTAAAAAAATTAAAAAAAATAAATTAATAAAGAAAAAAATAAACATGAAAAAAAAACTTAAATTTAATAAAAAAAAAATTAAAATAAAAAAAAAAAAATGAAAAAAAAATAAGAAATTAAAGTTAAATAAAAAAATAAAAAAAAAAAAAATTATAAAAAAAACCTTTAATAAATAAAAATGAAATAAATAAAAATATAAAGAAAAATAATATTAATTAAAAAAAATAAAAAAAAAAATTGGGGCGGAATAAAAAAAATTTTTAAAAAAAAACGGGGAAAATAAATGAATATGTTAAAAAAAATAAAATAAAAAAATAAAAAAAAAAAAAAAAATAAAAAATTTATTAAACAAAAAAAAAAAAAAAAAACGGTTAATAAAAAAAAAAAAATATAAAATTTTGGGTAAAATTAAAATTGATTTTTACAGTTTTTACCACCAAATTAAAAAACAAAATAAATTTTAAAACAAAAAAAATAAAAAAATAAAAAAAAAGAAAAATTTTTGGCCCAAAAATTAAATAAAAAAAAGTGGGAAATAATAAATAAAAAAATTAAAAATAAAAAAAAAAAAAAAAATTGTTAAAAAAATTTCTATAAAAAATTATTTAAAAAATAAAATTTGATTTTAAATCAAAAAAAAAAAAAAAAAAAAAAACAAAAGAATATTTTATTTTAAAAAAAATGTTTAATATAAAATAAAACATATTTTTAAATTAAAATGAAAAAATTTTCAATGTAAAAAAATTTTACAAAAAAAATGTTCTAAATGTTCAAATTATTTTAAATAAAGGAAAAATAAAAATTTAAAAAGATAAAAAAAAGATTAAAAAATAAATAAGAATTTTGTATAAAAAAAAAATTTGTTTTTTATTTGGGTTTTTTCATTGCAAAAAATAAAAAAAAATAATTAAACTTAACAAATTGTAATAAGGATTTCAAAAATAAAATTGATAAAACAAATTAAAAATAAAAACTAAAAATAAAAATTAAAAAATAATGATAAAAAATAAAAAAAAAAAATTTTTTAACGGGAAAAAAAAAATATAAAAAATAAATAATTTTAAAGTTGTATAAAAAAAAAAAATTATAAAATTATAAATTTTAATATTAATATAATTTGGGGTTAATTTGGATAAAAATGTATGGAAAATTTTTTTATAAATTTGAAGTATGGGAATATAAAAAAAGAAAATTAAAGTTAAATGGCCCAAAAAAAAAATTTAGGGGGGGGGCATGTAATAAATAAATTTAATTATTAAATTTAAAATTTTTTTGTACTATTAAATGTTTATAAAAAAAATATTTTTTAAAGAAATACATAAAAATTAAATAAATTAAAAAAAAAAACAATAAAAATAATTAAATTAAATTTATAAAAAAATACAAATTAAAACAAATAAAAAAAAACATAATATTTAAAACTAAATAAAAATAATTTAAAAATAATAATGTTTTTAATATAAAAAAATAAAAAAATATAAATAATTTTAAAATAAACAATAATTTAATTTTATAAAAATACATTAAAATAAAAGAAAAAAAATAAAAAATTGACCTTAGTTTATTTAATGAGTTAAAATTTTTTAAATTAATTTTCTGCCTAATTTAATTTAAATATTAGAAGTTGGAAAAAAAAAAAAAATTTAAGAAAATATTAAAAAAAATTTTTAAAATAAAATTATTGCCTAAAAAAAAAAAAAATAAAATGAGGGTAAAATAAAAATACGGCAAATTAAATAAAATCGTTTTTTTAAAAACAAAAAATAATAATTAAAAAAAAAATAAAAAAAAAAAAAAAAATTATAACAAAAAAGAAAAATAGATAAAAAAAAAAACAAATAATAATAAAAAAGTAAAAAAAAAATAATTAAAATTAATAGAATATAAAATTAAAATAAAAATAAAATAAAAATAAAATTGGAAAATTATTATTAAATTACTAAGTTAAGTAAGTTTAATTAAAAAAAAAATAAAAAAAAAAAAAAAAAAAATGAAATTTAAAAAAAATAAAAAAAAATAAATTAAAAAATATAAATAAAATAAAATAAAATATTATAAAATACTATAAAAAAAAATTAAATATTATATAAAAGATTAATTATTTTTAACTTTAAAAAATAATTAAATAAAAATTAAAATAAATAAATAATTTATTTTTATTAAAAATTTAAAAAAAAAAAGTAAAAAAAAAAATTGAAAAAAACAAATAATAGTGTTAAAAATATAATAAAAAATTTAATAAACAATAAAAAAAAAAATAAAATTTGTTAAAAAAAATAATATATTAATAAAAATATAATCTATAAAAACCCAAATAAAAATTAAATAAAACGTAAAAAAAAATTAAAATGAACAAAAAAAATATAAAATAAAAAAATAAAAAATAAAAAAAAAAAAATAATTAAAATAAAATAAAAAAAAATAAAAAAAAATGTTAATTATGATTTTAATAAAAAATTTAAAAAAAAAAAAAAAAAAATAAACTTAAAAATATTTAAATTAAAATTACTTTATATATAACGCGAAATTAAAATAAAATATAATATTAAAAAAAAAAATTAAATTTATTTAAAATAATTAAATTTATTTCCTAATTAAAAAAATAATTTTAAAAATAAAACTTATAATAAAGTATTAAAAATAGATAATAAAAAAAAAATAAAAATAAATAAATTATAATATAATAAAATTTAAAATAAAAAATTATGATTTAGAATAATTATTTTTTAAAATTATTATCTAAAAGTACTTTTTTTAATAATAAATAAGTTTTTTTTTTTTTTTTTTATGATAATAATTATAAGATATATAAAATTTAAAAGGATTATATTATTTTATGTATAATTAATTAGATAAATTAAAAATAAAAAATTAAAAATAAATATATAATATATTAATATTTTTAAAAAAAAAAAATAAAATAAAAAATAATTTTTATAATATGATATTTATAATATAATAACTTATAAATATTTAATTTATTGAAATATTAACGATATAAAATAAAATCTTTAAAATTAATTTAAATAAATTATTAGAAAAAAATATTTTTGGCCAAAAAGTATTTTATAATAAAAACAAAATGAAATAAAAAAAAAAAATTAAAAAAATAATCAAAATAAAAAAATGAAAATAAGAAATTATAAAAAATTAAATAATATTAACAAAATAAAAATTAAAAACTAAACATAAAGACCATGAAAAAATCAAATAAAGTTTTAATACCAGCAAGAAAAATTAAAAAAAATTATTTAAAAAAAAATAAAAATAAATAAAAAAATATAAATTATTTTTTACTTAAAATTGAAAAAATAATTTTCAAATAAAAATAAATATTGTAAACTAATAAAAAAAAAATAAAATAATTTAATATTAAAATTATAAAATAAAAAAAAAATAATACAATATTAACTAAACAAAAATATAAAAAACATAATTAAAGGGAATAATAATAAAAAAAGTTAAAAATTAATTTAGGGAAATAATTAAAATATAAATAAAAAAAATAAAAAATGTAAAATAAAAAATAACTAAAATATATTGGGGTTAAAAAAATAGAAAAAATTTTTAAAAAATAAAAATTAATAAATAAAACAAACATTAAAGTAAAAATTCAATTTATTAAAAACAATAAATAAAAAAAAAATACGTTAAATAAGGAAAATATAAAAAAAAAAATGATAAAAAAAAAAAATTTTATCAAGTTCAAAAAAAAAAAAAAAAAAAATTAGAAAATTTAATAATAATAAATAATATAAAAAAATAAAAAATTTATAGTAAAAAAAAAATAAAAAATTTTAAAATAAATATAAAAATAAAAAATAAATAAATTTAAAAATTAAAAAAAAATTTAACAAATAAAATAAAAATCTTAAAAAAATAAAATTGTTTTTATAAAAAATTTTAATTTATTAATTAATAAAGGGTTATAATAAAAATAAAATATTAAAATTTTTAAAAAAAATTAAAATACAATAAAAAATTTTTTTTGTATAAAAATGGATTAAAATAATTATATAGGTATAAACTTATATATAATGAAAAAAAATTTAAAAAAAATAATAATATAATTTAAATATTTAATTGAAATTAATAAAAAATAAATAAAATACAAAATAAAAAAATAAAAGAAAAAAAAAAAAAAAAAAAATAAAAAAAAATTCTAAAAAAAAATATTAAAAAAAAAAAAGAAAAACAAAAACAATTATATATTATAAAAAAATATAAATAAAATTAAAAAAAAAAAAAAAAAAAAATTTATGTTAAATTATTATAAAAAATTAAAAATAAAAAAAAAAAAGAAAAAAAAATAAATTCGGAGAAAAAAATTAATAAATAAAAAAATTAAATTTAAATGAAAATTTTAAATAATTAATAATGGGGTTTAAAAAATAAGAAAGTATAATTTTAAAATAAATATAATATTAAAATAAAAAAAAATAATAATTAAAAATATGTTAAAACGGGTATATAGAAAAAAAAAATGAAAATTAGAAAACATTTTATTAAATAAAAAAAGAAAATTCAAAAAAAAAATAAGTTTTTTATAAAAAAAAATAAAATTAATTTATTAAATTTTTTTAATTAAAAAAAAATAAAATAAAAAAATAAATTAAATAAAAAAAAATATAATAAAATTTTATAAAAAATTAAAAAAAACATTATAAAAAAAAAAAAATTAAAATTATAAAATTATTAATAAAATAATACCAAAATTAATATAAAAAAAAATTTTTTTTAAAAAAAAAAAAAATTAATAAAAATTACCATAATAAATTTAAATAAAAAAAATATTTAAAAAAAATTAATAAAAAATTAAAAAAAAAAAAAAAATACAAAAAAAAAACTAATAATAAAAAAAAAAAAATATATAATTACTTAAAATAAATTAAAATAATAATATAAAAAAAATGTCAAATAAAAATAATATTGAAATAAAAAAATAAAAAAAATAAAAAATAAAATAAAAATTTAAAAAAAATTAAAAAAAAAAATTAAAAAAAAAAATTTAAAATAAAAAAATAAATAAATAAAAAAAACAAAAATTTTAATTAAAAATAATAATTAAAATAAAAAACAAAAAAATTAAAAATAGATTATTTATAATATTTTATAGTTATTATTTTATTTTAAATATATATATTAAAGGGAAAAAAAATAAAAAAGATAAATAAAAAATAATTAATAATAAAAAAAAAAATTAAAAAATTATTATAATTATGGTAAAGGTTCAGGAAATTATTGTTTTATTAAAGAGAATAAATTAAATGAATGCAAAAAAGATAAATTAAGATATTTTTAAAATTGGGAATAATAAGATAAAAATGAAAAGTTTAATTTATAAAAATCAAGTAATTTTTTACTAAATTTGAAAATTTATTTTTAATAAAATTGTAAAAATAACCCCTAAAAAATATATAAGTGAGGATAAATAGAATAGCTTTTAATTTATTTCAATAAATATAAGGTTTTTTTTTAATTTTATATTGGTTTTAAACTTAATTAAAATCAAATACCAATTTAGTATTTAAAAATAAAAAAGTGAAAAAAATAATACGAATTTTTATAAAAATTAAAATAATTATAAATAATAAAAGAAATTTTCATAAAAATTTTGTAAAAATTATAAATGTAAAAATTATTTTTAACTTTTAAATAAAAAAAAATATAATAATTAAAATAAAAAAAATTTAAATTAAATATAAATATTCAATTAAAACAATAAATAATTAATTAAATAAAAATAAAAAAAAAAATTTTTATTAACTAAATTAATTTTAAAAAATAATTATAATTAAAAAAATATATAAAATTATTATTATGTATAAATATTAAAACAAAAAAAATTTATTGATTAAAATTAAAAAAATAAATAAAAAAAAAATATTATAAAAATTATAAATTTAGTTTTATAATGGGGGAAAAAATAAAAATAAAAAAAAAAAATACGTTAATATTAAAACATCTTATCAAAAATTAATAAAATTTATTATAAAAAATATAGTCTATTTATGAAAAATTTATAATATAAATATAAAAAATAAAAAAAAAAAAAATAAAAATAAAAAATATTTCATATATACAAAAATAAAAAAAATAAAATAAAAAAATATAAAAGTTTAAAATTATAAACAAAATGTGTTAATTTAATCAGGAATTAGTCAAATAAACCATAAAAATAAAATTATAAAAATTTTTTGGAAAATAAAAAAATTGTACAAATAGGAAAGATAAAAAACAAAAAAGGGTAAATTCAAATAGAAAAAAATAATATAAAAAAAATAAAATTTTAAATAAAAAATTAAAATATATTTATAAATAAAAATATTAAAATTGGAATAAACAATTAATAAATAAAATACAAAATATTTAAACAATTAACAAAATAAAAAATTATGTTTGAAAAATACAATTTTCAAAATTAAATAATATTATTAAATTTGAATAAAAATAAATTTTTACATAAATGTTATATTACCCCCATATTTAAAAATATAAAAATAATCGGGGATCGATTAACCCATTTATTTTTTAATATATATGGGTTTATTTGGGGATCCTATTAGATTCCAAACTATTTTGTTTTTTTGTAAAATTAAAAAATAACCAAAAAAATTATGTTGGTTAAAATTTTTTTAATTTATTTTTATTATATAATATATCCATTCCCTTTTTTAGAAGTCCCTTAAGTTTAAAATTAATATTTAATTGAACTTATTGGATTTTTTTTTAGTAAAAATTTTAATGATTTGTTTTGATTTTTTTTTAGTTGATTTTATAATGTTTTGAAATTTTTTTTGTTAATTGTGGATTTTTTATTATTTTTAATAAATACTATTTTTGGGTTTTGGTTTTTTCATTTTATTGATTGTTTTAGGTATTTTTATATTATGTTTTTTTGTTTGGTTATTTTGGTTAATATTAATTTTTTTTTATTAATATTTTTAATTTTTTTAGGGTTTTGATTTTTTTGAAGATTTTTTTGTGGTTTGTTTATATTTTTATTTTATTTTTTTTTTTTTTTATAATTTTTTTATTTTGTATTAGTATTTTTTATTTTTATGTTTTTTTTTTTGTTTTTTTTATTTTTATGTATTGTTTTTTTTTTTATTATTTAATTTTGTTGATATTTATTGGGGTTTTTTTAGGTTAAATTTTGTAAGTATTTAATTATTTTGTTATTTTTTGTTTGTTTTTTGGGTTTTTATATAATTAAATATAAAAATTTTTATTGTTTGTTTTTTTTATGTGTTTTGGTTATTTTTTATTTTTTAGTAGTTTATTGATTTTTTTGATTTATTTTTTTTATTGATGGTTTTATTTGTGGATTTAATTGGATTCGTGGTGATATACATTTATATAATTTTAAAATGTTAAAAATAATAAAAAAAATTTATAATATATAAATATATATACTTGATATTTTAAAATTTAAAAATAAAAATTAATTATTTTTTTTGTTTTAATTTATTTTAAGTTTATAAAATTTATTTAATATTAATGTAGTAATAATTTTAAATAGTTTTTTTTATATTTATTTTTTTTTATTAAAAAAAATATTATAAAATTAAAAAATTATAAATTAAATAATTTGTAAAATATAAATTAAAAATTTATTTATTAATTATATTATTATATTATTTAATGATTAAATATATTAAAAAAATTAATTTAAATGGTGAGTTAAAAATTTTAAAAAAATATTATAAAAAACTAATATAAAGAAATATAGAATTTTAATTGTTATAGAATTGTAATAAAAAAAATTTTAATATAAATAAAAAAAAAAATATAAAAAATTTAAAATAATTTTAAATAAAAAAAAATATTTAAAAAAAAAAAAAAATAAAAAATAAAAAAATAAATAAATTGATAGAAAAAAAAAAATTTAAAATAAAATTTAATAAAACTGAATTATAATTTTTTAAAAATAGATTTTTAGTTTTGATTTTTTTTATTTAATATTTAAAAATGAATTTAAAAATTTTTTTAAAAATGGGTAATTTGTAATTTGTGTTAAACAATAATGTTTTTGCGTAAAATAAAAAATAATGTAAAATGTGGTTTAAAAAAAATATATTTAAATTAAAGAACGTGTTATTTATTGATAAATTATTAAAAAATAAAAATTTAAAAATTAGATGCGAAAAAAAAAAAGTTTTGTAAATTAGGTTATTTATAAATAAATTTTTAATATTAAATTAAATATATCTATATATAAAAAAAAAATAAAAAAAATTTTACGGCAAATAAATTTTAAAAAAAAAAAATTATTTATGTCTCCGTGCTTTATTAGGTAAATAAAAATAAAAAAAAAAAATTATTAAAAATATATTAAATAATATTTAATGATAAGAAATAATAAAATAAGAATAATAATTTAACTTTGAAGAAATAAATTTTTTTACTATAAATAGTTGTTTCATATAAAAATATATTATAGATAAATAAAAATTTTAATTTCAAAAATTTGGATATAAATAAAATAATAAAATACTTTTTATTAAAATAAATTTATTGCTTTTGAAAAAAAATAAATAGAAATAAAATTTAAAAATGTTAAAAAAAAATAATAAAATTTCGTTAAATAATATTTTTTAAATAAAATAAAACTATATGGAAGAACGAACAAAATAATAGGTTGAATTTGAATATTATAAAATAATTAATAAAATTAAATTTATTTAAAAGTAAATCTCAATTTGAAATATGAAAATAATCAAAAAATAAAATTTTAAATTTGAAAATACAATTTATTAAATAAAAAAAATATACCAAAATATTGTGAAATATTATAAGATAATCTATTTGTAGATTTTAATAAATAAAAAAATATCAAAAAAAATAAAAAAAAATGGTAACATAAAAAATAAAATTTCGGTGGAAATGAAAAATAGTGAGTTAGTTAAATAATTAAATAAATAAATATAAACCTTAAGTTGAAATTTAACAAAAAATAAATTTAATTATAAAAAAAAAAATGTATTATGTTTCAAATAAAGATAATAACAATATTAAATTGTTATTTTTAAAAAAAAAATAAAAATAAATTATAAAATGTTGGAAAGGTCATTAAAAATCCATCTTACACTTTTTAAAAGCTTTAATCCTGATTATGTAGGTCCAAAAAAATAAATATGACGCAATCTGCCGAAGATTACCCATGTTCTTAAAAAAATTAAATAATCTAAAAATTAAAATACAAAAATATTTTTATTAACGTAAGTGACGATTGTTTAAATAATAAAAAAATAAAATATTGTGTACTTTACTTAATAATAAGTAAATGACATTTTTTGGATAAATTTTGTATTTAGCCGAGTTTTATTTTATATAAAAATTGAGAAATTTAGACTATTTTAATGAATAGTAAAAAAAATATAATTATTTCAAATCCAGGACTCATAAGAGCGATTTTTCTCAAGCCGGGGGGTTGTGTATTATTATCATGTGTAATTGGCATCCTGGCCTGTTGGGTTGGTTTTAATTAAATAAAATTTAAACATACAATAATTTGCATAACAAGATTTCATTTTTATTACACTGAGTAAAAATTCATCCATTAGTTGTTATATTTACGAATTTATTGTGCACATAATATCCTACGGGTGATCCATATTATTGTGTTGAGGTGTCTGCAATATCCAATCCCACTTTCATATAAATATTATGAAATGAGAATAATATTATTATGAATGGAAAATACATATTTATACTATGTAAGCATAATAAACTTTTTTGTTATATCAAAAGGTAATTCGAAAAAAATTAAAATGCTATCAACTGACAAGTCTGTTCCAAGAGTCGGTTTTTTGGAAGATTTAGTTAGATTTAATTTTTATTTTTGAATTTTATCCGAAGAACCAAATTAATTAAAAAATAAACAAAGAAAAAGTGATGGGGTGAAGCCGAACCACCAGAAACCCGAAAAGGGCTGCTATTAAATTAAGCTTCAACTTATTAAATAGGGACTACGAGCGGCTCGATTTGACATTAGTTTTATATTAGGCTACCTACATCACATATTATTGATATCCAACTGAGGTCGTAGAAAACTTATATAGGATAATTCTGGTTAGTGCTGGATACGGTTAGACGATTTCAATACTTACTAATCTCGGGTCTTGGACATATATTTAGGGCGTCTTGCGAATCGTACCCCACTGGGGAATGTTGTAATACGTCTTGTGACCAATTACAAGGGAATGGTTTTTGTTTAGTGGCTGTGACAGTCCAAAAGTATGGTTATTTTTACATTAAAAAATGTTTTTTTGGAGGAAGTGCTTTGTTTCATAGGGGGTATATATTTAATAATGTTTGTTTAATTTATGGAAGATAGATTATTTTTGTCATAAGATTTTTGTTTCATTTAGGTGTTTGATATGGTGTGGAAAATAACAGATTTCAAATTATTCAGATCTTCATTCTAACAATTAAACCAATGCGGTTCCGTTTTTACATATACCATAAGACAATATTTTTGTTTTCTGATGTCAATATTAGTGGACAATAAATTATTATTTTGGTATTGTGTATAGACAGTAAATTATCTAAGTAGGTATCAGGCGGCGAGTTTGTGGTGCTATAAAATTACTATGGAGCAATACTACATGTAATTGTTTTTAGAGGAAAAAGGCTCTGTATAATGTGTTGTGATGTTCTGAACTTTTATCCTAAAATAAATTAATAATTTTTAGACCTTTAGCTGTTGCATTTATCTCTTTTCTTTATTTTGACAGTTTTGATGGTAATCTTTGGAAGATTGAAACACGTTTATCGTGGTTCGTCAACTCATATTACGCTTAGTTTTTTCAGTATAATTCAAGTAATTATAAGATAGTAAACCGGTCCAAAAATAAAGTACCGTTGGAAATAAATATCAACGGAATATTTAAGACAATTTTTGTCTTATGTTTTAGAAATTAATCAAAATTTTGGAAATTATATTCTCGATACTAAAAATTGGTTTATTTTACTAGTCAATACCTCTTGAATATCCTTTGTAACGTTAGAGGGTGACGGAGGCTTGCCTGATTGGTCCACAACCTCAGAAGACTCACCTGCTATTAGCTAATCAGTTAGCAAAACAAAAAAGACTCACGAAAGTATTTTAAAAAGTAAGCAAGGATTGAAATACCACAGAGTTCAGGTATATATAAATAAACTAAAGCTATAGAAATTCAGTCAATTGTGTGTAATTAAATTATAAGTTTGTTGGACAAGGTTAAGAAGATGTGTTAGGCACGGATAAGTATATAGGTTATAATTTTGACAAGATATAACAAAGTTATAATTGCAAATATTGGTTCGAAAACTTAAGTAATGAATCCAGTCACCTCGTATCATTCATACTGGAATTTACAATTAATAAAACTTAAAAAAAAAGTTCTAGTCGAAATTAAAAAGAAAAAAAAAGAAAATTTAAGAAAAAAAAAAAATAAACGGGCTAGTGTTGCGATGAACAAGGCATAGAGGATTTGGAGGGTTAAGAATTTAATTTTATGTAGAGGTTGAAATTTTAAGAGAGGTGAAGATAGATTCAATTGTATCGTCAGTGTGCATGTCCACTCGGACCTGCACGAGGTTTTGTGCAGAGTGATGCTTCTGTTAATAGTCCGTGAGGCATCAAATTGTAAATCTTTTCCTAACACGTTGGTCCGAATTTCATGCCGAGGAGCTGGTGACGGTTATGGATAATATTCTGCGTTCCGTGAGGGTCCGGGGTCAGCGTGTTGAAAACTCGGGAACCAGCTGATAAATTGACACCCGGTTCAGTGTCTGGCCAAATTTTTTAAATTATAAATTTTTAAATTATGTCAGGAGGTAAGGATGCTATATAAAGGGAGCGAGGGGGGGGGGAATTAATGAAAAGATTTAAAGTGTCTGGCTGTAGTACCTTAGTTGTGATTCGGCGGATGGAAGTTAATTTAAATAGCTAATAACACTTACGATACCGTCTTCATTCCCCAGGATTTATGCCGCAGGTTTTCGGCTGTATAAGAAAATAAATGCGGCCGTTCGCCTTACCGTTATTTTTGCAAAGGGATAAGGGGTAGGGGAAGGATTCTTAGACGAGAAAAAAGTCAGAACGTGATCTCTTACCATCGAGCTGTTTCTGTGGTAATGTAATGAAGGTAGTGGAAATTAAGGGGTCTAATTGTTTATGTGCGTTTTTGATAGTTTATGGGAAGGTCAGGGAGGTCAGTATACGAGAGGCGGGTGAATTTCAATGTCTGGGGTTGTACCTGTTATTTATTTATATTTTTATTAAGATGGGTTGGTTGTAGGGTTGTCGGTTTTGTGGGGAGTTAATTTAAAATATTCTCCCCACCAAGCTCATGTAGTGCTGGGGGGGGGTGGTGGGGGAGGGTATTGCGGGGATGTAGGTGTGGGGGTTTAGTAGTGGGTATGGGGGGTTGACGGGGTGGGTATGTAGTTTGTGACTTATATGTATATATTTGTTATTGGTAATAATGATTAATCTAAATAATAATTATGTAGTATTTTTTTGGTGGGTGAAGTTGAGGTTGTTGGAATATTATGTTGATGAGCTATATGGGGCACTTTGGAGTCAGTGTTGTTGGGTGTTTATGCACTTAAGTTCTTCATGTAAAATAGATTTATATAGAGTTTATCTTTGTGTGATACCGCGGCCCGTAAATGGGTCTTAAATGCGATCTCTCAGGCAAATGTGTGGTAAAACTATGTATGATAGGTGCACTAATGTTTGAAATTAGAGCAGAATGCTGAGATATGCACTATCGACAAAATTAAGAAAGGTCTTTTACGTTGGTTCGGTCATGTAGAGCGAATGGACGATAAAAAAGAACGGCTAAAAAATATATGATGTGACTGGAAGTAGGAGTCAAGAAAGGCCCAGAAAGACATGGCATGATCAAGTTAAACAAGTGCTTGAAAGTGGGCATGTAAGAAGTCGTAATAATAATCGACGTGCGTGCATGAGAAGATGTATGAATGTGGAGGAAGCAAGAGAAGTATGCCAGGACAGAGTGGTGTGGCGTTCTATACTCTCATGATGCACGTGCATGATGGTTAGTTAGTTAGTTAGTTATTTAATTTATACTAACTAGATCTGGAAATTTTGATGGTTTCATTTAAATATGTCAAATTAATTTTTTAAATTCACACAAATACAAAGTATTCCTGAATAAACTTTGTGTTTACTTAATTGTAGTATTGTTTTTCACGGGTTGAATAATAAAAAGCCAGAAAAGTAAGCATTTGTATAAAAACTAATCAACTGTGTAATTATTCTTCCTAGGGGTGCCATCAGTGTAAAATTACTTCCTTACCAGCGTAGACCATGCATATAACGAATTAATTGATCGTCTGGCTTCTCTGACAAATAAGGGTCGTATGAAGGAAATTACATCCCTGCTCACAAGAATAATTATTTCTTTTATACTTTATCTGTAAATAAAATTAGAAATTTTTGCTAGAATTATTACGATAATAATGCTAACACAGGGTTACTATAGGTCAAATTATAATTATTTATCCAATAGTTAGTAGCCCTGTGGTAGCGTTAAACGTTGCCCTGTAAACGCTTAATCCATATTCTCTTCCATGGCTTATTTGTCTGTTGAGATACCAATAAGAGCAATGAAAACACAGTTATTATGATAAATAAATCGGCAAACAGAATTGATTGACTAACAATTTAACGTACCTACAAGAAATCTCAGCGGTTTGCAGCAAAATTATTGTTTTCATGTCAGCCATTTTGTATTTTCAGCATTTTCAGACTTCAGTAATGCTTATTTGAAAATCCGCTTAAGCACTATTGGGTGAAGAGATAATGGAAGAAGAGTGTTTTGTCTGTGGGGATTAATTAAATCTAAAACTCTATTGATGAAACTATTTTACTGGTACCGGTGAACGAAAAATCTTGCAATTATTTTAAAATCTAAGTCAATAATAATTATTGCTGTAAAGCAAAACTTTTTAACAGTTTTATTCTTTCAGTTTCACTAAATCGACTTTGGGCTCGCGGTTAAAAAGAGAACTAGATTGCAATTCTAGAGAATAACTGGGTTTGAATCTCACTAAACCACAACGATTCGTTCCCTAAAGCTAACCTTTAGACATTCCGGCTTAGATGAAAGTATCGACATAACAACGCGAGTATTTGAATGTATCAAGAGATATTCAAAGCATTTTTTTAAAAGAAACTATACTTGAAGATAAAAATATTTTCACAATTCCTCTAAGCTGTGATTAACCTCAACAAATGTAACCATTATTAGTTCTTTTCAAACATGTTTCTGCTTATAAAAACTATTTTTAAGCGCATGGAGAAAACTGAAACAAATCAAATATGTAGGTATGTAGGGCAGAAAATGTCTAACACTCTTTTAGTTGATCGGAAGACCTATTATTGAAGTCTATATTGTTTGCCTTCTCCATGACGAGTTTTCCGTGGTATTCCCGTCATCTTAGGCAGATGCGGAGAAGAATTTCCCTTAGATCCACACCATATGGATACCACCCGATCCTTACACTTACCTAGCAATGGCAAATTAGAAGCCACAAATCAATTATAAGCGAATACAAAACCTTGTACATTATTAACAAGCCATATATATAACTTTTTTAAAGCCTGCAACAATAATAATACAATCAGCAACGCCTTGGAATTAATCTAGCGATTGAGTGTATAAGTGTACGATTAGGTACTCTAAGTATGTAGTAGGTTTCTATACCACTACCTCCATCACTACTGCTGTATTTCCTTATCCGTACCCAATGTGTATATAAAACACTGCATTAGTACACCAAGTGCAGTGAATCTTGATAATTTATTTGTTACATGAAGACAAGACTATCAGTCTTACGTCTCAGTGACAGTTCCAGTATTACAGGTGAGATAATTGTATGTGAATAATCACATTAAAATAAATATTTTGTATTGACCAGGTCAACAGTGGACGACCAGGACGCTGAGAACCTGATGTATTGTAAAATAGGCAAGCATGGTTAAGGCTCTCGGGAGGCATACGTAGTATATGGCCTAGCCAGCCGAAACGCCTTCGCCGGATGACAGTAGATACCAAGGGTTTCTGTGTCCGTTGCCTCACCTCTGTGTTCCTTACAAAGTCAAACCACCGCACAGCTAAAATTCTTCTAAGACACTTATTCTCAAAACTCAGAAGTCGGCTGTTTGCGTCAGAGATGCGGGACGTAGACTTGACTTGGGAGGATGCACGGGAGCTGGCGGCCGATCGCTTGGCCTGGAGGCAGTTTGTGGATTCCATATGCTCCACATAGGGAGCGGATATGGTAAAATGAACGAATGAATGAATTAAACAGGTAGCGCTAGCGTTAACCTCCAAATTACGGGGTAATATTCCTTAAAATGATATTGTAATTATGTTAGTCATCATACACACAGGGTGTCTTGTGTTTGTAAATCTATTTTATGACTTCCTAAACGGATGTTACTTATATTTCTAGCCATTCAAAACCTTACAATAATGTAAGAATACTAATGTTATATTTCTCCGAGAACAACAAAGTAATTATACGTTTGGGGTGGAATTGGAAGGACTAATGAGTTTTCTCTTCGTAAATATTTTTACTCCTAAACTTTTCGAGTATTTATTCTTCCTCAAACACTTGTATGTGGAAAAGTTCACACGTGTTTCCGTAAAAAAATAACTGTTTGTAAGTAATTTCTATGCACAAGTTCTGTGCCGGTATTCCGGATCCTGACGATAAATTCAAATCAGGTCCACATCCCGCAGCTCTGACGCAAACTGCCGATGGATTGTCAACAGTGGACGTCCAGGACACCGAAAACCTGATGCCTTGTAAAATAGGACTTGGGAGGATGCACGGGAGCTGGCGGCCGATCGCTTGGCTTGGAAGCATTTTGTGCTCCACGTAGGGAACGGATATAGTATGATGATGATGATGAACGATAAATTCTGTAAAAGTGATAAATTTATGACACGCTTTTTTCGGGTTGATCGATAAATAAATGATGTTTTATGTATTTTTTAACATCGGCAACACCGCCACAGGTGTCAATTTAAAAAAAATGTATATAGCTTTATTTAAAAAATAAACACATCATACATTTTATAACAATTAACAGTGTCAACGCAACTTATTTTACGGTCTTATTTCTTAAAACTTCAAAACATGACGTTGGTTGATGGTTTTGTGATGGAAAAATAAAGCTTAAATCTGTCTTACAAGTTTGAAATGAAATATTCTACGTGATAAAGTAGCAATCGAACAAAATAACAAAATATTTTTTTCCCTTTTTTTACATTTAAAAAAAAAAAAATTTTAGCGAATAAAATATTAAAATAATAAAACGACCGATACTAACACACTCTTTGTCGACATCTTACACGTTTGAAAACATTGTTGCTCAAGTCTACATTCCAGGGAGAAAAGCAAGCAGCGCATTTTCTTAAGGGTTGTTTTGTTTCAGTCGCTTCCTGCGGGGTGGCCTTATCCGAAGACAGATGTAAAGGAGCCTTAGCAAGGTGCTTAGAAGCACTGCCGATGGGAGCTTCCAGTGGACTGCCAACAAGCAAGGAGCAAGTTGTGAGCCTTTGCAGGTAATATATTTACTAGTAAATTATTACTAGAAATGACCGACAGAAAATTACTAAATCAGCGTTAATTTGATTCATAAACCTATCGAAAAAAATTGAGAAAGGTCTTTTACGATGGTTTGTTTGGTCATGTCATTTACGAGACATGAACGTCTTCTCATGTAGTTCTGTAACTATGAGGATGCACGGAAACTGTAACTATGAGGATGCAGGGATTGGGAGCGGATATGGAATCATGATGCCAATGATTGATTGTGATTAAATAAAACTTTGTGATTAATGTTACACCAATAACAAAGATGTTTATAAACAAATACTAAATACTAAATTAGCTGGTAAAAGTTATAAGCATAACAAATTGAAGATTCATCTTCAGGCGTTTGGTAAGAATCTCACTTGCAAACATAAAGGTTTCTGTTAAAATGCTTAGCAATTTTCTCAATGGATGACAGAGAGTGTTCACATGTGAAGCGTCGCGCCATTTTATTTGTATATTGGCAGATATAGATATCAAATACAAGGTGAAATGGGGAATGTTGTAATACATCAAGTGGCCACTTAACCCAGCCAATGACAGGTCATAAGCCCCTGTAAACGCCTAGATATCTATATTCCCTTCTAAATTTCGGATTTGCTCCTTGCCAATGAGTATTAATGTGCTAGTATTTGAGTAAGGAGATGACGGAATACCGTTGCACGGAGTATGTATAAATATCGCTCTGTGACTTAAAATGTAAACACTGAAAAAGCCACAGGGTAAGAAGCATATAATACGTTATATTTATTTATTTCATTCCGAAAAGCGCTGGAAACGCGCAATTTCGGTGTCATGTCAACAGTTTCCTCAAAATCTCAGAAAAAGGTTTGTTTAGATCGATAGTATGTGCGCATTAAAAAATCTACGGTTAGCAATTCAAAATGAAAGCGTTCGAAACCATGTTTTTTTTCACTTCTTAATCATTCCTAGGATTGCTGTTTCCTTCTTTTTGTATGAAGTAAAAAAAAATTAAGACGTTTCATGTAGGTATAATACCCTCGACCAACAGGTCAAGTGTTTTGGGATTTTCGTTTATTTTATCATTTATACACAGCTTCGTTATTTTGGTAGTGAAGCGTGGTGTTGGAAAAAGAAGGATGAAAGTAGACTGAATGCTAAATAAAAATAAATGAAACAATTCTTCAAGTTAATCTGATATTTTGAATTAAAAAATTGCATAAAAAACTTGCGTTTGCGCTATGAAATAATTTAAAAACTGTCTCGTGTAAACGCTGCACAAGACATTATATTTTACGTTTATGCTTTCATTACACCAACTTTACCGAACTAAAATAATTTAAACTTGGATTGCACTTGGAATGTATCTAATACAACGATAAAACTAGGTCAGTTACATGATCCTAATGACAATATTAATTTTCTCAGAAATTCAGTTCCTGAGGTGAACGAAGCGAGCTAATTTATTAGTTGACCTTTCTTTCTTCCTCTCCCCTTTCTTGCCTCCACCTAATGGTGCTTAAAGCACTGAATTACTATTCTACAAATACTAAGCTCAATGTTTCATAATCGAGTTGGCGGATATCCTACCTCACAGTATTTCAAACTAATGCTTTGAACAAGTATTTATTAAATACTAAATAAATAAATTCCATCAAAGGAAGCTTTATTTACAAAAAAATAGAAGAGAAAAGCGATTAACACTGAGATCGACGTATTGATTAACACGTGCGTCAGTCACAGAACTCTTATCTTATTATAATTTTACCAAATTGGTTTTCTCTGTTTCTACAGAGTAAATTTAATTAATACCCAAATTCAAGGAAAATTTAAAAAGCTTTTATTAAGTGCAAAGGATAGAAGGTAAAGTACCTACTTAAACAATTAAATTATACGACTTAAGAGCATACTTCACCATGTAAATCGCGGCCGCTTCCCATACAAACGTATTCCTCGATTTTCTCACTGGAATTTAACATTAAAGCGATGACTTTTTCACACATTTAAGATATCTTTTTTTTCACACATAGAGATAAATGAATTATTTAAAAATAAGACGAAACAAACACGTATTTGGTCAATATATAAAATGCATTAAAAAATAATTGCTCTAATATTAAATTCTAGGGAGAAAATCAAGGAATACGTTTGTATGGGAAAGCGGCCGCGAATCACGTGCCGGAGAATGCTCTTAAAGCTTAGAACAAAATAACTTATGAAATATTTGAACTTATCATAAGAGCTAAAACTTTTATTTTTATATATTAAAACTAATATTCTTGTCATAAATAGTATAAGATCAGAATTATATTATCGTTTTTATGAAGATGTGGTTTTAACGAATATAATAGGGAAAACCTAACAAGCTCTCTAGCGATGAATGTAAGACGATATTTTTCGCTGCAGATCAGGAATTTATTTTATGCTCTTGTTAGCGTGTGCACCATTCTACAAAGCGTAAAATAACTGTCTCGAATTTCAACACAGTAATGCTTTTCAAAAACTTATTAAATTCCTACTGAATTCCCCAACGTGAAAAATAAAGCTGTTCTTGTTTCGAATAAGAATAAGAATTCCATACAAATTTTCTAAAAATAAACGCTTTCTAACTTCCTAGGGTTTATTTCATAACACCACCTGTTATCAAACTTCACCGTCTAAAGACTCCAGCACTTTGACCAATACACGAAACGTGTGAGGTAGATGTCTAGTGATGTGCCTATTGATGACGTAGTGAGTCTTGTAGTGGATAACTAGACACACTCAGACACGGTAGTATTTTTCAAGTATAGAATGTCACTTCTCTGAAATTCTCGTTCGAAGGTAGGTACCAACTACTTTTTTTTATAACACTATGAAGACTAAACGAATAACATCTTTACGTAACACATGCCAACAACACTAGAAAATATACGTTATACGAACGCTATACTAAAAACTACGTGATTTACGATTTTAATTAACTCTTCGTGTTAAACCCATATAGTCGAGTAAATATACGGTTTTTGATTGCATTAAAGGCACTTCAGTAAATTGATTTTTATGTCAAAGTGTTGTTATTTTGATAAGCGTTTTTTGTGACTCGTATTTTTATGGGAGTTAGATCCTGAGAAATATCTAAATCTGCTATTTTACGCTACACAAAAAATAATCTTTTCGTGTTAATTATTTGGCACTTTGGGAGATTTGAAGTATTCAATATTGACTCCATGTATTTTTTCCGGGATCATCATTACTAGGTATGGTTAAATTGTTTTAAAATATGCCACTGTGTACAAAATCACCAGTTCTCCACGTTTCGTTCACATTAAAATTGAATTGAATTGCTTTGTTGGATAATTATTAATTAGAAATCGAGGATAACTGTTAATAATATTTTTCGAGTATTTATTTTTTATATTCTAACATTATCCCCGAAGTGCTATTAATGCAACGTACTGCATACAAACATATTTATATTGGATATTATTGATATCTCAACAGAGACAGAGAAGCTCTGGAAACGAATGTGAGTTATCTAGGCGTTTACAGGGCTTATGACCTGTCATTGGCTGGGTTAAGTGGCCACTTGACGTAATTACAACATTCCCCATTCCGCCTGTCATCTGACATCTGACAACCATGTTGAGATATCAATAATATCTAGTATAATCCAGTAATTTGTCTTCAAGTATTTGTATTCATTCAAAATGTTGTTAATATTTATATTGACTTGTCAAATATAAAATATGGAATTTGCCAAGTTTATATGGTGATTTTTACATAAAATATATTATAATGCGGAAGGGGTGGAAAGATTTTTATATTTATAATTTTACATAGTTATTAATCAAGAATTCTTTACATTGATAAAAAATCTTTTCACAATATTTGCAAAACTTATAACTCGGTTAGTGGTGTACTCTTTTAAATAATGATCTCTCTCTTCCCTTCTCCGCACCAATAGTGCATAGGGCACTGCATTGGTTTATCAAGTGTAGTGCATCTTGCTCATTCATTACACGAAGGAAACAGTCCGTAGTAATACTCGTAATAATAGAAGTAGTCAGTAAGTCAGTAATAATAAAAAATAAATAATTCGATTCCCGGTGAGATCACAAAAAGGAATTGTGATTTTTCACAACCTTAGGTATTTTTTTCTCCGTCTGGTATCAAATTATTGTCAGCAGACCAAGCCATATACTACGAACACATACTCGAACCCTACTAATTGATGTCTCCCGAGAACCTTAACATCGTTTTCTTATTTTACTCATCTTATGGTATCAGGTTCTTACCGTGCTGTGGCGCAATTCTCTGTAAAATATTTCACTTTCTGGTCTCATTTCCTCTATTCCCTGTGGCTATCCACGGTTACCGAGTGGAATCGGTATTCTATTGTAAATATTGTATGGCGTGACGTCATTAACGTCTGCCATCGATATCAGCCCGGAACGTCAGAATGACTATGACTTGGAGCCTAGACAAAGAATTGTAATTTCGACGCAGTTTGATGGAACCATATTAAATTTACCAAGAAGATATTTACTGATTCAAATAATAATATTCCAATATCGCTCCTAAAAGAGTAGATATCGACAAATTAATAGCATTGTTTCAATTTCTTGCAATTCGAATATTGCATAATAACATAAAATAATTAAAGGCTTGCTTGATAATTTATTCAATCTACTTAATTTCATCCACTTTTATCAGCACATTGAAGCAGAAAAAAACACATGCCAATTTAAATAATAATAACACATTCGTCTCTGTTGGGATATCAATAATATCTAATAATAAATGTATTTAAATGACTGATTGATACTCTCTTTAATCACCTCGTTTTTTTCTAGTGCATACAAAGCAGGAAGTGAATGTGTGGAAACATGGAGTAAGGAATGCCTCCCAGAAGACAGACAGAAGGCAGCCAAACAGCAGAGACAAGGGGTCATGCTACTCATGGGACTGCTTTGTGACGATGACAACTTCAGAAAAGGCAAGATACAAATACCAACTAACTATTATTGAAGAGACTATGATTAACCACGCACTATAATTCACTATACAGCACTATTTATTTACAAATCAAAAATGTACTGAGAATACCACATAACAGTTCACACTAATCGCTACATTTTTCGAGATATTAAGTTTTTAAAATTACAATTTTTAATTAACTATTCTGAAATAAAATTTCTGCGATTTCCCAAAAGTTGACTTTTTGATTTACTGCAGTTAGTATTTTTTATTTTTGTTTTGTATTTTATTTTACAAAGAATTTTTTTTATACACTAAAAACACATATACATTAAAAATATATAAACAAAAACCCCACCAAGGCATAGCCTGTTTGTGGGTATACTGTGAAAGTCAAACTGTGTGCACGTGGCAAAAGAGAAAAATAAAGTCATGTAAAAATGGAAAAATAACAGATGACGTAAACAAGGTAGTTAAAAAAAGAAGGAATACAAGATATTGGTATCTTTATACCGGAAGAAGAAGAGGGGAAATAATTATAATATAAAAAAAAAAATGACGTAGATTATGTTATAGTTATGGTCTTAAAAGTAATAATGATTCTACCTTTACACTATGTATCCAACTTTGTGTTAATTTTTTAAAAGATGAAAAATTTGGAAAATCTGACAATGCCATTTTATTGTCAGTTAAAAAAGAATTAATCAAACTGGGGGCAATAAAATGTGCATGTCTCTGAGCAAGTCGTGTGTGCGAAATCTTATTTCTTTCCCGCTTTCCAATCTAAGCATTTATACAACAAGAAATGTGTCTCGGAAGGCAACGAGACAGCAGAAAAAAAAGGTGATTTTGTGACAATAACTACTCCTGAAAGGGAAGATACAAACACCCACCCACTGTATCTGACCAGACTTTACTAAAGACCGTCCCTGTTTCCTTTGCGTCTTACAATTAAACCCTTTCCTATCCTGCAAGAAATGAACCACAAAAGACAGGCAGAAGGCAGCTAGATAGCAGAGAAAAAGGATCATAATGACATATTTTCCCACGCGTAAACATAAAAAAAAATCTTTGCACAAGACTTAACAAACAGAAATGTTCTAATAAGTCGGGCATTCACCAGCTTAAAAGCTGTTTTCAGCGACACATGCTATGACCCAATCACTTTGTATAAGTTTTAAGATATATGTGATATACATACCTATATACAATAATTATTCGATGCATAATATTGGTATAGGTAGGTACAAAATATAAAAAGGAGCCACAGGAAAGAAAGAAATGAAAAGTAGGTATGTAACTAAATAAAAACGCGTTAAGTTAAGATTAAGCATTATTTCACTCGTAACTTTGTTTTATAGAATTTGCACGGAAGCCTCCTTACTACAAAAAAGGGTTTCTAACAGTAAAACATTAAAAACATGTGTTTGTTTTAAGTTTATTTACTTATTTTAAATTTTACGTACAATGAAGTACAATGGCGGGCTTATTGCTAAAAGGTAATATCTTCCAACAACCAGAAACAGAGTGGTGTTAGTGGGTCAAGTCTACGAACCTATTCGGTAGGCAGATAGTACAACAGATTACAAACAATGATTTATTGTATAGAACAAAAAAAATATCGAAAATATTAAACTATGTGAAGTGAGATATGGAGAGGAGTTTAGGAAGTAAGAGGGTAAATGATCTAAAAGAGATCTTTAAAGATCAGATCAAAGATAGAGATCTTTAAGCGTTTATTTTCCAAAATATATTTTTATTCACAGATTTCCACGTTTAAATTCATCCTGGCCTCAGTACCTACAAATAAATAATACATTGGAAAACAAATATAGTAATATGCCAAAGTTTGGACATAGGGGTTAAACTTTAGAACATTGTGTACAAAACGCAACCATAAACAAACATTGTAACAGATCCGATTGCTTGCTTTACGTAATACTCAATTCGTGGTATTTCGCCGCTTTGGGGAATCGTTAAACCATTTGTAAACAGCAATTATCATAAACAATACTCCAACAACAAAACTTTTTAATTAAATATGTAGAAACTCATTCAAATCAACAGAGTTAAAGTTGAAACAGAATTAAATAAATTTGTCTACAAGTATTTGTACACAATCAAAATGTTAAAGAAACAACTGTTTAAATATAGCAAATAAATTGAAGAGATATCTTCAGGT
>JAGVSP010005529.1:0-10781 GCA_022494985.1 Micrasema minimum
AAATTTTGGGTTTTTTTTTCCCCTTTTGCCCCCAAACTTTTAGGGAGACAAAAATTTAAAAAAGGGCCCCCCTGGAAATTTTCCTTTTTTATATTATATAAAACAGAAATAATGTAGTTGTACTTATTTTTTTATACATTTACTTATAGTGGTCATAATATACTGAAACGCAAACGCTGTAACGACAAGGTTAACCAAACATCATTGGCCCATGCGGTCGATTCATAAACTACATGTGTACGTAATTTGAAACATCACTAAATCATAATGTTATTTACATTTTATGTACATCTGTTAATAACAAGAATTTTTTAAAAATATCTATACATGGTCATTCATTTGCACCTCATAGGCCCCCTGATTGCTTCCCAGGGTCCCTACAGTCCCTCCAGAGCCAGAGAAGGCCCCCTCAGAAACTCTCCAGGGTCTCCTGGGGGGCCAGGTGGCCCCACTTTGGGAACCTATGGTCTGAAGACTCCAGCACTTTAGGCCAATACACTAGATAGATGCCTAGTGATGACATAAATGCCTATTGATAATGTAGTGGATAACTAGACACCTCAAACACGGTAGTATATTCAAGTATGGAATGTCACTTCTCTGAAATTCTTGTAAGTAATAGTAAAAATTTTGAAATTTGTTTATTTATCCATACTAAAAAGTACCTTATTTTAAAATTTATACTTTTACTTTCGACTTTTTAAACTAATTACTAATGATCAAACAACCCCAACCTTAGATAACGGGACATGGATCTGACTTGGAACCGTGGGAGTTAGCATCCAGGAACTTAGCTTAGAGGCCGTTATTTTAACAACCTCGACAAATTACCCCAACAAAGCCCAACAGAGAAGAAGAGCACCCACGCACACTCACAAACATCCAGGCTTGTAGTCTCACTGGGAATTGAACCTAGAACCTTCATTTTCTCAAGCCTGGTGTTTTATGAAGTTATTCCTTCACTTAAGAGGTTAATAAATAAATACAATGTTAAAACTTTTCAAAATGGCAGTTGCAATTTTAGTTCGCGAGCATTTTGTTTATACTACTACTACTTTTACCTAATCCGCAACCAATGGCGCATAGGGCACTGCATTGGTACACCAAGTGCGTAGTACCTTGATCACTTTGTTTTAAACAATAATTTAAGTGTTTTGTAAGTATAATTATAAAAATATATACATATTTTGTTTTCTATTTTTGGTATCAGAGCAGCATTTGTGACTGGCCAGAACATCGAAACGAATAATTTCACTATAGCGAGCGTTTTGGGGAACAGATCAGCAATACTTTACAGTCTGTTAAGACTATTTACTCGCATAAATTACGTTTTTATTGTATATCGTCAGCTTGTTTAAAAGGGTCACGATTAACACAATCAACTTATAATATAATTATTGTAGCAAGTCAAATTGAATGTATATAAAGAACTTGTTTACAATAAATCTGCTGGTGACTACCACAAAAACAGGAAGCCCGACGATATTTCACTTATGGTTTTCTCCAGGGTATGATTGTGTGTGAACACTCGGAAGATTAAAGTAAATTTTTGATATCAATGATTGCGGCTGTCAAACAAACCATGCGTAAGTACACATTGACAGCCAAGATTGAGGTTAGAATTTGAATATAAACAAATTACCATTTGGACAAAATCAACACAAAAAAACCGTTAATTTGTAGAAAATAATATTTATATTGACCAGTGCAACAGGCTTACGACTAATATATCGACCAAATATAACAGAAACGTTGAAAACCGCACAACCACGTTGATGAACCACGGCGACATGTCGACGGTCTTATGGGCAAACAATTATATTTTTAGCCGAACAAGGAATAATCGTTAGATTAATAACTTACCAAGAGCGTGATCCAGGTCCAAATTTGCGGGGATGTGAGAACCAGATATTTTCATGGCCCATTTTGCGACCGTTTTTACATGAACGCACGGCGAGAAAGGAAGTAAAAAATCAAAATGGCGATTCCGGAAACATTGGAGTGCTAGTTGCTAGTAGTAAATAAATAGATTTCCTTACTTCTTGAGACCTTACCTGGAACTTTATAAAATATTACACTATTGGTTATTAATTTGATAAAGTTTTTTCCATGAATTAGAGAACAAAATTCAGATTCCGTTATAAAAAAATGCTTTCACGTATCGTAATTCTCCATCGGCTCAAAAAATAAATTTCTTAACTTATTATTTCTTTACTTAATATTAATATTGTTTTAATTTAATAAAAATGATCTCATTGCATCTTCTTTGTTTCTTTTAACCTTCTTTTTCATGACATTTTCACAATTTTTTAATTGTTTTTAATACCTAGCGTCACAACATTTGAGTGTAAAAATGGTAAAATGGCTTTAACGTTTTTTTTTAAACCAAAAGTTTTTTTAATATTTATTTTTTATTACTATAATGTTTGTACATTATATTTATTATTAGCTTCATTTTTACAAACATGCTGCAGTTCCCCCTAAATAAATCAAATAAAATATTATGCAAAATATTTTCATTTCTTGCAACACCAACCTTGAAACGTTCTTTTTCTTGATTATTCTTTTTTCCGGGAGTTTGACTGACTGGTGTGCGTTTTTCATTTCTTAGTTTTGTGCAACTATCGGTGAGAACTTTTAAAAAAGCATTAACATATGAATTGTTTAAATAATTAGTCGTTTCTCATGTTTCTCGAAAAAGTTGTATGTATCTCGTTTCTAATTTAATTTCGAACACGTGATATTTTTGCCGCTTTTTCAAAATGTCTTTGTGCCGGAGGTTAATATTTGCGGCATTTGTTGCTTCAAATATCTCTGACGCCTCGCTAATGTGACGCAGTTAGGAGTGTTCAATATATTGTTTGTACTATTTTAGATCAAGAGAATGGAAAACATGGATGTGAACATCACCGGGTCATCGGCTACCACACCAGTCGCGGAGACAAATGGTGATTGTTTTTTTTTGTTGTTCATTACGCTCGATTTTTGCGAGGTCGGGGGATAAATGAGTGATTGAATTTGTTATTTCGTAGGTCCGGATAAGAATGTAACAGCCGATGAGATGACCTCTCGTGATTATTATTTTGACTCCTACGCTCATTTCGGCATCCACGAGGAGATGTTGAAGGACGAGGTCAGAACACTTACATACAGAAATGCTATGTACCACAATAAGCATCTCTTCAAAGGAAAGGTTAAATTATAAGCAAATACCATTAGCATCTTAATCAGTTAACCTAACCCAACCCAACCCAACCATCTCAATTTTTTAAATTATCATTTAATTTTTACTCATTTAATTACTGTGTTTTCCAACTGCAAGTGTGTCGGGGCATCCATACTATTATAACATGGGCTACACATAAAATTAATTTTAGCTAAACCTAGCCTATTATAACCTAACATAACCAAATCAAAACCTAACTGTTATTGATTTAAGTATCCTGCTCAAAAAGGATTTGCAGTCCCCTGTGGTGTAATAATGACAATTCTCGATTCACTTCGCAGAGGATCCAACATTTTCCTGGTCAGGTCACTAAATGAAAAATGATGATGTTATTAAAACACTGAATGTACTAAGCTGTAAATCAATAGTCAGATTATCTGGACTTTCTGGACTGGAGATTATCTGGAATTAATCTAGATAATAAAAGTAATAATAAGTTTACCCGTAAGTGTGTATAATCCAGACAGTTGAGAGTAGGTCTAACCATCAGTGTGTATAATTCTAGACCGTGCTGGACATTGGTTGCGGAACGGGCATCCTGTCGATGTTCGCAGCCAAGGCGGGGGCCGCCAAGGTGATCGCCATCGAGTGCTCCAACATTGTGGACTACGCCAGGAAGATTGTGGAAGCCAATCACCTGGACGATGTTGTCACTATTGTCAAGGGGAAGGTAAGAATGTTTCATAATTTACTCATATTCATTCCATCCATTTTAACGATTCTTATAACTTAGATTCTATTGCTAATTTTAATCATTTTTCATTCCCAGTAGTTTTAAATACACAGTGAAGTTTATTATTGATTAATTACAGTGACAAATAAATGTTAAAAAAACTGTAAGTACTTCTGATTTCTTTCTGTGTACCTTACATACGCTTTAGTATAGAGATTTATCATCTGTGACCGAGAAGTGAGGATCATTCTTACGAGGTGATCCTTGTGGAGCGTGAGACACGAGAAAAATCTGTATCAATTAGTGACGTCGAACCGACACAGCCCACCAATGTACAAACCACTAAAGCTCCAAAGAATATAAGAAACTGTTGGGGTTAATTATGAGGTACAATAGTCATATTGCCTTCACAAGCAGTTTTGGTAATCATTACAAGCAAAAGGGAAAGTAGTAATAAGGCTACGCTGTGTTTCCTCAGGTGGAGGAAGTATCCCTTCCCGATGGTATCGAGGGTGTGGACATCATCATATCCGAGTGGATGGGCTACTGCCTGTTCTACGAGAGCATGTTGGACACTGTTCTGTACGCACGAGACAAGTGGCTGAAGCCCGATGGTATGCTGTTCCCTGATAGGTAAATATGCCAACGTACTATCTGCTATTATTGATATCTCAACAGAGACAGAGAAACTCTGGAAACGAATGTGGGTTATCTAGGCGTTTACAGGGCTTATGACCTGTCATTGGCTGGGTTAAGTGGCCACTTGATGTATTACAACATTCCCCATTCCGCCCATCATCTGACAACCATGTATGACAAATTTTTGAAACTTGTATATATGTTGAGTTTTGTACAGAAGAATCCACATGCGAGTTGTGTTTTCGATAGATTTTAAATATTTTTAATATTCTTTCCCTATGGTGACAACTGTTGAGAATATAGTTAAGCATTTTTTGGCAATCTAACTTTATTGGTGTAGGTATGGTTCATCCGAACTTGATTACTTACTAGAAGACGCCTGAAGATGTCTCTCCAATTTTTATTTGCTTTTTATTTTTACCAATAAATATTTTTAACAACAACATTTTGAATGAATACAAATACTTGTAGTCAAATTACTGGACTATACCCATTATGCCCATGGATTATGCCCATACTATCTGTTATTTAGGAAAAGCAAATGACAGGATGAATTAAAATTTAATTTTAATCTGAACCTTAACTTTTTTGTTGGTTGGAACATGGAATCAGGTTGGTTAGTAACCAACACGATTATTCCTTCAAGAGTACATGTGGTGTGATTCTGTACAAGTGATCATGATGGATGATCCTGCATTTATTATGTTTGTAACATAACCCAATAAGCAATAAGTAACAATGGTCGCAGGTGCACCCTGTTCATCTGTGGCATTGAGGACCGACAGTATAAGGACGAGAAGATCAACTGGTGGGACGACGTGTACGGGTTCGACATGAGCTCCATACGGAAAGTGGCCATTTCCGAGCCGCTGGTGGATGTCGTGGACCCCAAACAGGTAACCCCACCCCACCCCACCCTAGCCTGAGGGAAACAGATAACTTCAGCGAGGATTGGGCATAATAACCCAGAAAACAGTTACATACTACATAGACACAAATATTTAAAGGAATACCTCAGTACGGATTTCGCCCGGTGATGTTTTATTATTAAAACAAATGTTTATTATGTATGTATTTATTTACCTAAATAAATATTGTTGATTGGCCTTTGTCCATGTCCAGACATCAATAGTCTTTAAAGATTCAGATTCAAGTCCTGGTATAATTGATTATATCGGCTCTTTTACAAATTACTGAAATATAGCTGTATTTTTACCTTCACATGTATTATGAGGTATAACCCTGTAAATTGAGCTAGACAGATATTTGAAGACTTTTTATAAATTGTTATTTTCTTACAATATTTTACCAAATACTTGCCGAAAAAGCTCTTCTTTTTTGTTAGAGAAATAATAGTCACTGTAAAATTGAATTTACTTTATTGTTATTATTATATTCTTAAAAAAGTATTTAAAGGCTAAGTGATTAGTTTAGCCTCGGTCTACATGAAGTTGTTGGTTGCCTTTAGTTGTATGATGATGACTTGTTTTCTCAACACTTCTACTTATTGCAGGTTGTGACGAACTCCTCACTACTGAAGGAAATTGACTTGTACACGGTACAGAAGGCAGATTTGGACTTCTCTTCTAGGTTTAGTCTCTTGGTAAGCATAGTTAACTTTCAATTTTTGGTCTTTGATACTTTTACACATAAAAAAGATTCCAAAAGTTGTACCTTGGACTGGTGCTGAAGCGTAATACTGATCATCTGGCGTTGATTAATAATCAAGATATACTGCACTTGGTGTACTAAAGCAGTGTCCTATGCATGATTAGGTAGGTATAAGGGAAAGTAGTAAAATAAATTATAGAAATTAGTCTCCGAAATACAGCAAATAACATTTTAACTACAAATTGGATCATATTTATGGTGACATTTTGAAGATAATTTTTTTAATAAAGATAGAACCTAACATATTGTTCATGTGGCAGGTTCGTCGTAATGACTTTGTCCAGGCGCTGGTGACGTTCTTCAACGTTGAGTTTACCAAGTCCCACAAGAGGCTGGGCTTCAGCACCGCTCCTGAGGCCCCGTATACCCACTGGAAGCAGACTGTGTTCTACTTTGACGAGTTCATGACCGTAAGTTGCTATCTTCTGTCACCGTATAACATAAACAACCGGTTAAATCTGTTTCTCACCGCCATCGTGTCGTGTTCCTCAGGTGAAGAAGGGCGAGGAAATCACGGGCTGCTTCTCCATGAAGCCGAACCAGCGGAATAACCGGGACCTGGACTTCAATATAGAAATAGACTTCAAGGGAGAGCTGTGTCAGGTGTTTGAGAACAACCATTACAGAATGCGTTGAGTTCCCTCCCTCCCCACACAATGTGTTGTCCAACAGGTGGATGTTGAGATACGTTGTTATGTTAAGTATATCAACCTCCTAATTGTCTTGTCTCTTTTGGTTACGGTAAAGAAACTCACAATGGACATTTTCTTGGAAATGGACACTTGTCTGCCTCGAAACAAAAACCTTTTATAAAATGATTGGCTTCAGATAATGACTTGTTAAGAAAAATTATTCTAAATATTACATTTAGGCGGTGGTGGTAGTAATATTGCTCCGCGTCGCCCTTCAAGGGATGTTTAGTCAATTTTGCAAAAATTACAGCAATTTGAAACCATTTGAAACCAAATCAGTATTTAGTAAGTTACATTACCCGCTCTGACCAGCCATGTTTCCTCAAGACAAGGAATACGGATAATTGTAGTTTTGTATATTAGTTTAATTACGATTAGTGCGTTGATGGCAGATCTGGCTGTCCACCAAACTTTACCAGTTTACGATTGTCTGGGTTCTCTGTACGAAGGAATTCTAAATTATTAGAAATAAGACCCCTTTTTTCTGTGATTTTTTGTAATCATTTTTTAATCATTTGAATTTTGGAAATATTTGCCTTATATTGTGTGCGTATGAATGTAAAGGCAGACAACATGTCATTCAGTGCTTTGTAAGTTGCCATTTGTATAACAAACTGAAAATTAATTTTTTACCATTTTTTCAAATTATGCTTTTTATTTGTCAATGAGCAGAGTATAAAAATTCCTAATGTTCTTTTAAGATTACTTCATTTTATTTATGTATATATTTATTATCGAGCAATGTCTGTATATGGCATCTCTTAATGTTATGGATATTGATTTCCGAGTTTATTCATATCTTCAAATAATAAATTCCATCACTACAAATGAATATGTTGGTACTCTTTGATTAAATAAACTTTGCAAAGTGATTTTTCAGTTAATGTTTGAATTCACCAAGAAAAACCAACTATGTAAAATCTCACTGGAATAAATGAACGCATTTCCAATTTACTTACAGATTCAAATCTATGATTTAAAAGAAAATGAGATTTTTTTATACTTATTTCATGGAACTTGTAAAGTTTTTCAACGAATAATGCCTTCAGATTCCCAAAATTACATAATAATATAGAATCCCGCTTAATTTAGTGTTGCCACAGTTTGTACAAGACATGTGAGTTTCGGAATCTGACTAAATGAGGAAACACTTTAACGTAATGTAACCTGTAGCCTAAAATTAATAAAGCTATGACAATGGTAACGTTACGCAGAATTCTCTTATTACTGTAGGCTAAGAATTAAAATTAGCATTCCAGTTTACAAATAAAAAGTTTTTCAAAATGTAGGAATTTCCGAAAGACTGTATTACTATTTTCATACATACTTACTCTAGGGCAGATGTAGAAACACTTCTCTGTAAACTCTTTAGGAACTTAGTGTTGTACCATTTTATATAATGTAATCTCCACAATGTTCGAGCAATGATATTACAGTGTAAATGTTTTTTTAAATAAATAGAATTGTACTTAAGTACGTATTGCTCCGACATTAAATCATTAAGTTTGCATTTGATCAGTGTATTAAGAAAACGACCTATTTTTTATTTGATCTAACGAGATTTCAAGAATGAAAATGTCTGGTTAAAAGGCGAAAAGGTGCTTTTTACTTTGACATACAAACAATTTAAAATTTGTAAAGAGATGTGATGTAAAGGAAACATGTTCAGTGGTAACAGAATAGAGGAATACTTGGTAGTGTAATGAATGCTTGCAAAAGTGTACCGAGTAGGATGTGTTAAGAGAATATCTAGTAGAACATTAGCAAGGTGCGTTGTGTTGTCAGCTGCAGCGGATGGGAGATGCTTGGATCTGAGGAGTGAAAGGTTTTGGAGTTGGATCACTGTTGGATCCACTCAGTGTGATTTAAATGGGTTCTGACATTTAATTATATAATAAATTTAATACAACAAAATATCTTTGTTTTATTATTTAATCATTGAATGTTATAATTATTAATTTTTTTTTTCAAAAATAGGAACTCCAATAACCAAATCATCCACACGAAGTTACTTTTACGAACATACTTTTTAATTTCCGATGTTAATACGAGAAATGCTATTTTATTTATATGACGCCGTTGGTCGGTAAAGATAATTCAATTTAGTGGTTGGCATCCGTCCAATTTGAAAATATATCCGGTAGATTGACTATGTAACAACATATCATTAAAATATTGAGCTTTTTAAATACAAATAAGCCAAATACTTTCCCTTAGGTATCTTCCACCACTTAAAGTAATTAGGAGTACTTGGAGATTTGTACTAGAAATAAATATCTCCCTCGCGCTTATTTCATACCTGCCATAAAATCCACAAGAGGAGTGGGTTAAGTTCAATCACATTGTACTAACTCATTCATTCAATAAGTTGAGTTTTCTGTGAATTTTACAGCACGTCTGAAATGGCATTTAATGGATCCTGTTGACTACTTGTAGAGACGAGAGTAAAGTGGATTGTATGCTCGGTAAGGCTCCTCGCAACAGCAGTCTGCTATCAGCTGGGACTCGCGACACGAATTGGCATGAATATAGCTGCAGTCTGTAAACTCGCACTCGAAAGAGTTGCCAGTGTCTAAAAAAACAATACAAAAAATCAATAAACCCATTCCGTCACACAATTTTTATATTCTAGTAAAAAAAAAAAATTTAAATTGTGAAATATAGCGTGCGATAAAAAGTATGTTTGAGTTTTTAGGAGTTATAAAATAAAAACCAATAATTTAGTCTAATTCAATTTTGTCTAATTCAAATAATATATAATCGTTTTTTTCATTCCACAAAATAACACACTGTTGTAGTCGATTTTAGATGTCTCAGGTTGCTTTTTGGTACAATTCAAGGGGTGTGGGGGTTACTTTCTCAGTAATTCAGATTGTCAGCCCTTCTAAGGTGTGATAGCAATGTTTGAAAACTTTCTAAGGCCCAAAAATCCCAAATTGGGATATGGCCAAGGACCTAAAGATATAGGGATAGGGCACTAGCATATTATGGTACGAGTGCCAACTTTCTTGAGAAGCTGGTACATTCTAACTAATCAAATCATTCGATTTTCAAGTGCCTCAAATATAAAATGTGTCGTCATTGCGAAAAGGGCTCTTGTTTTTGTTGTTCATACAAATAAATAAAAATTGACAGCTGTACTTGTTACTACAAAATGGGCAACTTCAAAATCAGGTAGGTACTTTTTATTTAAAAGTAGGCTTTGTACAATTTTCATACGACTTATTAATCAAAGTTGAAAACATAATTTCCTTATTTTTCCAGCTAGATGCAGTTTTAAGATGTCATTGAACTGGAAAAAAAAAAAATGTTTTTTGAGATAAAAAAAAAAAAAATAAAAAATAAAAAAAACAAACTGCCAAAAGCACCAAAACGAAAAAAAGTCGCCGCATAAACTAGAAAAATAAAGCACTTCAATAGCACCATAACTAACCGATCGAGCCGCATAAACCTATCAAGAAAAAACTCGAATGTGGGTGAAATAAATTTTAAAAAAAAATAAATTTAAAGTACCGCTGTCAAAAAAAAAATGTATGAGTAAATTGAACCTTGCTGTATGGTAGAACTAGTTTCTTTCAAATGCCATTTTTTTAATTTCCGAGCACGTAAACTAACCGAATCGCCTTGAATAATACCAAAGCGCAGCCTGAGATATCAGTAAAAATATGAAAAAAAAAATATGCTGATGGCCCGTCAAATTGATTGTATAATATTTTATAAATACCTAATTTAAAGAAATAAAATGAGTCACCTACTGGTTTTTATTTTATAGCTTCCTCAAAACTCAGGCAAAAAACCTTTTTTTCCCCCTCCCCCTTTAAAACTGGGATTAGTCCAAAAAAAAAAACAAAGAAATTTTTAAAAACCTTTTTTTTCCCCC
>JAGVSP010005530.1:0-33169 GCA_022494985.1 Micrasema minimum
AAACTTTGCAAAATACTTGTGAATTATTTCAAAAATTTTCCTGCCACACTTTGCGAGTTTCAAAAGATGTTTGAATACCGAAGACATATATTCTAGAAGGCATCAGACAAATCCGCTACCACGGTTATATTGGTTATGGCACTCTCCAGCCAAACTTCTGACTCAATGTTGGAGTAAATGGGAGCAAGCATATAGTTTAATGCAGTTCCAGAGATACGACAACTCCTTGCATATTACACAAACATTTAGTTGAGATGCAGTTTGACAGGGTATTATACAGTGGATCTTTGATTTACGTAACCCCGATTTACGTCACCCCAATTCACGATGTTTTGGAATGCTTTTAGACGATGCTATGATTACGAATTACGACTATGTAAAGGAACGTCCCAAAAACCATCTTAAAGTTTGCATAAATGTTGACAGATCCTATTAAAGCCAAGGTAAATTGCGATATGACAATTCCTTGTACAAGCATTTAGTTAGAACGCAGTTCGACAAGGTATTATAGGTACACTGGATCCTGGATATACGTCTCCCCGATTTACGATGTTTTTACAGCAAGCCATCGAAATGCTTTTAGTTCATGATTATAACTATGTGAAGTTATGCCTCAAATACCGCAACTTGTGATTCCTTACGTTTTATAATGTACAAATTTCGTTGGAATCTATTGACGCCAGGGTAAATCATTTTAATTTTTAAAAATTAGTTTGAGTACGGTTCGACAGAATTTTTTAAAAATGGATCATCGTTTTACGTCGTGACGTAAGTTTGGGGTATTAATGTATGAAGTTGTGTTTATGTTTGTGCCATGACAGTATTATATTACAGAGTAACTGTCTCATATTGACTGGGAAGACTGAAACTTTGAAAGTAATATAATATGTAACAAGATACAATTAAACTTCAGGTTTGTTACGGCGTTCGTTATGAAATTCGATGCGATTTTTAATTAACAGTAAAATTTCAAGCATATCTAGATGTTCTATAGGTAATCGAAAATACTACGTTTGGAATTTGTGCGAAAAATAGTGGTAGGTATATTATTATTCTTCTGACTTTCGATAAATAATTACGTGAAAAACTAATCTTTGACATAAAAAAATTTCGTATGAAATACCTTCTTACTGGAACTGGAATTCCAGAACTCGGTCAAAACAAAATGCCGACTCCTTAATTCCTGTATTGTGCCGGTGCTCCTTTATGGATGCGAATCCTAGGACCTCGCAAAATCCCAGAATGCTCGCTTGTTGAGCTTTGAGGATAAGTGTCTGAGAAGGATTCTACTTGGTTTAACTTCATAACCAGAGAGCCTGAACCCGAGCTGCCTCTTCTTTACGCCTGCTGGATGTATTCGGCGGAGCTGATGGATGCGGGCGTGGCGTGAGAGGAGGCGAGAGAGCTGGCTGGTGATAGGGTTTCCTGGAGGGATCTAGTGATGTCCACATGCTCCACATAGGAGCCAACGTGGCGAAAGAAGAAGAAGAAGAAGAATACCTTCTTGTCATCTTGCTTTCATGTAACAAATGATTAAGACTCACTGCGCTTGTCCGCCTCATAGCATAGTGGTAGCGCATATGGTTACCGTGCATGAGGTCGCGGGTTCCCGTAGGGCGTCAACATGAAATATTTATTCACATGTGATTCTTTAATAAATAGTTTTTGTGTCATTTCATACCTTGGACTGGTTCTGAAGCGTAAGACTGTACCTTCAAGTAATAAAAAAATGAAGAAAATTCACTGCACTAAGCAGATAAAATTATAAACGGTTATTCCTCAAGAGAGTTGACAAAAAAAAAAAATCAAAATCAACATGAAATAGAAATAGACTGAGGCTACCGTTTCGTAAAAAGCCACAAAATTCTTTGATGCACCGAGCAGTGAAAATGTAAAAAAAATTCCAGATATAAAAAAAGAAAAAAAAGTGTCTTTATTTAAGTCTAGATTTAGACAATATATCTCAATTAATATTAAATAATTATGTTTAAGGTTTTGCTATTTGCACAAAATAATGAGTGTATATATTAGGACATACCTACGTAAAAAATTAGGAATGTACTATTTTAAGAACAAATAAATAAATAATAAGGGAAAGTAGTAGTAGTAGTAGCACTTGTCTATTCTGATTTTTTCTGTATACCAATTTAGTACCCTATGCACCACCAATAAGGAGGGAGTAGTAGTAGTCTTAGTTGTGGAAATTTTAAGCAGTATTTTTTCTTTAAGCTTTTATGTAAAAAAGTAAAAGATAGCTAGAAAGTGTAATTTACAGTAGTTTTTATTATTTTTTCTGTGAGAGATAAGTGCTACGGTGTCGTTGCGCCGTTCGCTAAAACACTAAAACTTTTCTGCGACGTTTTTTACGGCAGAAATAAAAATGTCTGAGTAGAACGTTATAGAACATTCTATAAAAGTAAAAGGGGATATTATATCGATAAAGGAAAGCAGGTTGTTGGGGATGTAGTTAAACGCATCGCGGCTTTACGGAGAATTTTTTAGAATCACATAAATCTGTAGAAACCACGTGGGACCGATCTTGAACATTGATACGAGTATCTTCCATATTTAGTTTATATTAACCCTTTGCTCTCTGACGGTGCAAATTCATTTCAGAGAAGTGGAATTCCATATTTGAAAAATACTGCCTTACCTAGTGACAGCTTATTGTATAGAAACGCCCCTTCTGGTGAATTTTCTTCGAAGGTACAATGTATTATAATACATCCGTTATATCTCTTATTTCAGAACACATTCTCTGCACGTTTTTTAACAGTCTGTATTTAAATGTTTTTTATTAGTTCAAGCAACTTTGGCACATTTTGATTAAAAAGTAGTATCAGGAGAGTTGGTTTTTCATTGACCTATAGCATAACTGTCACGTGATTAATTGTGCGATGTCAGTGTTCGATTTTTAAATTATTAAAAATCAGTGAAAAATTATTTCAACGAATTTCATTATGCGGACCAGTAATGTTAGTTATTTAACAATTTTTTAAAAATATACTGTGTATAATATTTAAAAAACTTTTATGCTGTTTTCCGTAGCATGGAGTTTTCGGAAAAAAATATATACCTAATTTTATCAAGCTTCATATAACATAGTTTAAAAATAAAATAACCAAAAATCATACTGAATTCAGGGATTAAGGGATTATAAACCAACTTTATTACTGAATTGTGTATACACACACTAATACTCACATATCACATACGCTTACAAAAGACACTTAATTGGTCTAATTTTTTAAAGTTTATTATGTTATATTGTAACTGTATATATGTCTAAAATTGTAATATCCAAAAGATCTTTATTTCATGTCTCACTGAGTTGCAGATTGCAACTGGGAGGACGTTTTCATGATAATAGGTTAGAAATAAATATTCATAAGTAGGTAAATGCTAATATTATTTCATATTATACAGAATGGTCCTGCGTTTCAAGGCGTATTTTTATATTTATTCTGTTGTCTCGGACGCCATTTTGACATCGCCTCCCCACCTAACTACCAACTGTCATCTTTTGTTGACTCTCGTTTATCAGCCGCGCTTGTAATTATTTCGGATAAATAAAAAGGATATTTCTCATAGAGAGAATAAAATCTTTTGTGGGGGGTAAAAAATGTTCGCTGCTTCCATAAAATAAAATATCGCTTCCTTCCCAGAGCTTCATCAAACAAGAGGCGGAATTCATAACCGTTATGAATTTACATGATTTTTTCATGAATTTCAATTATTTTTGACGGTGTTTCGCCGTTCATTATGTAAATAATACGTTTTTTAGAAACAATTAGGTAAGACTGTGAGGTGAACCGGAGGCCGCTCTCTAAGCTTGTAGGCAGTTTGCGCAATCCATATGCTCCACATTACTTCTACTTTCCCTTGTGCTCATAGGGCACTGCATCGATCCATTAGGTCCAGTGTATGCTCCACATAGAGAGCGTACGGATCAATGATAATGACAATGATAATAATAAATTATGAAGACTGTGTTTTAGATGTAAAATCATTGACCATTTTTTTTTAAATTGAAATTTTAGTTCAAATTTTTAGTTGACAACCAGATATTATACACTTAGTGTATCTGGTACACATAAAAAATTCTTATAACCTCATTTAAGATATATAAAAAATTCATACATAAATTCATTTTTTTTCAAATCGAAGCAAAATCGAAACCTCGACAACACCCACAGATAAATTTATTTTATTTTGAATTATGATTAAATAAAACGTTATGTACACATATTTTTATTTAATCATAATTCATAATGAAGTGTTACAAAGCGAATGCCGAATCCATCAACAATATATTATTTTATTTTGATTATAACCTTATATTTGTAAATTGGGTCTAGAGTATTAAAAAAATCGTTTGATGTATTGTGTTTTCGAGGTTTTTATTTATTCATTTTTACATGTAAGTATACTTTACATATATTTCTTTTAATGTATAAAATACCAAACTGGGCATTTGGGAAATTCCCGTGGTGAGGTATTCTTGTAAAATACTTTTTTAATGTATGTAGATAATAATATTTATTTGGTGGGATGACCAAAACTCTGAAGTCTGCTATTTTGGGCCCTGCTTGCCTATTTTACAAGGCATCAGGTTCTCGGCGTCCTGGACGTCCACTGTTGACAATTTGCCGGCAGTTTTTGGACGTGGGCTTGACTTGGGAGGATGCACGGGAGATGGCGGCCAATCGCTTCGCGCTTGGAGGCAGTTTGTGGAATCCATATGCTCCACATAGGGAGCGTATATGGTATAATAATGATGATGAAGATGATGATATTATTATGAGATTTTTTTCAAAATAATTGCATCAAGTGTATCAAACCACCCTGTACTCTATATAAACCTCCAAATTTCGCTTCAAATTCAGGCTCCGAAGCGATGCAGGGTACAGCGTGGTGCATGTTTTCCGTGCATACGACAGAAGATATCTTGGCGAAATGAATTCGTATCAAAATATTTGCAGTGTAAGACCTGCATATGAGAGCAAGGACGCCTTGTGTATGGGAAGATGCATTTTGCAATATTACACGATTCAACCCGTGTTTGATCGCTAGGGAAGACTTACTACCTGATATTCCTTTTAACCTCTATTTTTCTTTTCGAATTTACCTGTATTTTCTACGGATATTAATTTTCAAAGAGAATCTGCTGGATATAGACAAATCTTAGCCAAAAAAATTACCACTGACATTTTTTTTTTTTTTTTTTTATTTTTCATTTTATTTATTTGTTTGTACATATAAATATATAAGGTTGAATTCCCGCTAAACTGCTAAATTGATTGATTTGCTTTCTTTTATATTATGAAATATTAAAAAAAAATGAACTCAAATAATTATCAATAATTATAAAATTTGAAAAATAACGTTAAATAGATATTTTTTGGACGGGAATATGGATATCTAGGCGTTTACAGGGCTCATGACATGTCGTTGGCTGGGTGAGATGTCAATAATTTGCAATGCCCATGTTTTCTAAATTTTTTACTTTCTATTAGCGTGCTATTTAACTCAGAAACAAAAAAAAATAATTTGTGTGTTTCTTAATGACGATACGATTTTTTAAAGTTGCACATTTCAAATACCGCGCCAAATACTACTATGTACTAAGTGCGTCATTTTTGCAGGAGTGACGTCATAAAACGGGTGGCTAACGACATGGTATTTCTCCAGCCAGTAACAAAACTGTCAAAAATCTATGCAAACCGACGCGGGACGGACGGCCGGAGCACAGATAATATACCGTCAACTCAACTGTCAGATATACTGTTAACAGCTGTTCTAGGGAGACTGAATGGCGGCCATCTTGTTTTGCGATAGAAGTTTGTATTTTTTAGTAGATTGTATTCCATATTAAAATACCATGGAACGCGGTCCGATTTCTTGAAATGTGGCTACGGGGCGGGGGCTTAAAAACGGAAACCGGAAACACTACACTTATAACAAGAAGTGACGTCAATGCTTAAGATTTTGAAATGAATGCTATTTTTAACATTATTTATTTATTTTTGGGTACATTATTGAAATATTTTACCCGACTTCAAAATTTTTAAATATTCGCGTTCCGGGTTGGGCAGGAATTCCTCATTGTAATTTAATGTTAGCCTGTAATGGGTAAAATCTAGTTTTTATCTAGAAACTTTGGTCTAAAGTCTAAAGTGTCTGCTGTACCTGACTTGTAGGGAATATAACAGGCTTCCTGAATGTATTCGAGGCACTAATAATGTGGCTAACAGCCCAAAGCTGTATTACCTCAGGCAGTATATGGAAAGTTAATTAACATATTATTAATGTATTTCTCTTTTGAATTGAATTCTGATTTTTCTTGTTATAATACATTTTTTTGTGTTTATAATAATTTTGTGTTCTACAGTGTGAATATATATTTTAATAAATATAATTATTTTAAATGTAAAAATTATAAAACGAAAAATTCAAATCACAAATGTAATTCTAGTAAAAAATAATTGGTGTAACTTAACAACTTGCCGTGTTTTCATGAGGACTAGTCTATTGCTAAATCCATAGATATGACAAGACGTAGAAAAAGAGTCGAAGAGATAAATTTATACAGTAGGTTAAGATATGTTGGGTTTAATAAAATAATATAAATCAAATGGCTATTTAAAGCAATATCCTTTATAATAGGTTATGAAATGTATACAGTAGGTAAATGATAGGTTAGGTTAAATAAAATAGTTTAATCAAATAGATTTTTAAAGCGAAATTTGACAATACATAATGAAGGCGTAACCCAATCGCTTATCAACCAATCACAGCTTAGCCCGCTTTTACGCTTTACTCTACAAACCAGAGACTAACAATGTTTTGAAATTTTGACAGCTGCACGGCAAGTTGTTAAGTTACCCCAAATAATTTTCCGGCAATTAAACAATAATTATATCTTTTCAATTTTAGGGCCCAAAATGAGTTTTTGTTACTCATGGGGAATACATTGTCAATATATGAAAATAAATATTTAAAAATTAAATAACAAAATTATCTACAAATTTTGGACGCACTCAAAATGTTGATCAAAATTAAAAAAAAAAGTATTTATTCGATTAAAAAAACAAAACTTTTCACAGTTTTTCATTAAAACTGTGCTGGAAACTTTTTTATTCTAAAACGTAGACAAATGATTTATTTATGTCGCGCATTGCGTTTTAAAAAACAGTGTATTTATTACAATTAAAAAACAATAGAAAAATTATTTTTTACAATCCTTGTAAAGGAAGAAAATAAAGAATATAAAAGAAAAAAGATAACGAAAAAAATAAAATAATTTAAAGCAGTTTGTAAAGAGGCTCTGTTTTTTTTATATAAAAACTACAATAATAAAAAAAAAATCCTGTTCTGGTACACCAAGTACTGTACAGCTTCTTAATTTATTACATAAAGGCAAGATGATCAGTCTTATGCTTCAGCGCCAGTACAGGGTATCACATGTATGAAAAACTACATTAAAATAAGTATTTCACACTCGTCGGTAATCGTTCAAATTTCATACATGTATCCTAACTTGCTACCACTAAACCACGAGATTAACAAATTTTTCAAATTTAACAAATGTTTCTTCCGGACCTTGAGGGAATCACTATAATAATAATAATCGTCCGGGCATCGTGGCCTTTGATCCAGGATATTAGAATATTGTACTATGACTTGATTTTAATTTCTACTTGATACACTCTTGCTTGAGTTTAAAGATTGCCTTTCACAAAGGAAACTTTATTAATTTAATTATCGAGTTTCCAATTACTGCCCGAGAGAAATCTTTGAATCGAAACCATACAATCAGGATCGTAGAAAAGGTATTACTTATAATACAATTTGAATAAATCACGGTATAAAACAGAAATTTCCAGTTGAACTTAGTAGCGGTTGGAAAATAGAAATTATTTCAAGGATTCAGTCATGATGTGTCCACTTCTCGTGAGAGTTGATATTAGTATATACATGGAGTAACAAAACTCGTAATCAACTCAAAAAATGATGAATCTACATCATATTTGGAGGGAGTCGAATGTGTAACATGACTTTTTAATCACAGATTGAAAAATATTTTTTTTCCCATGGAAACCTCAGATAAAGTAAATTATTAAGTCAATATTTATGTTACCCCTGTGTTTAGATTCTTAAGTATTGCAATTTAATTTTTCTGTATTTTTCTGTATAACATCTGTATTCTAATTAAGTGTCTTTTCACCAGTCGATGGGAGAACGTTACTCCCGAAACCAGGTAGTGTAGGTAAATTCTATTTTTATAGAATAAACCAATAGTAACACATAACATTGTTTTATTCAATCATAATTTAAAATTGTACAAATTCTTATTGAAATGTCGTTTTCCCATTTGGTTTTCTTCAAGAATAGTATTAATTTGACTAAATAAATAATGTTTGTTAACAATTTACAAAAAAAAATCGATTTTTTTATTTTTTAATTTGTACTCAATTTTCTCGAAAACTATGGGTCAAATAAAAATATAAAAAATCCACAAAATCGACTTCAAATATGACGTTTATTCTCTGGTTTCCCGTTTGTACACCGAGTTTTGTTACACCATGTATAATCGATATAAATCAATTCAAGTCTATTCAGTACATTCAAAGATAAATATTTGATAACTTAATTAAAACCTGTTTATACCAAATAAATACTACTACTACTTTCCCTTATCCGCACCCAATGGTGCATAGGGCACTGCATTGGTACACCAAGTGCAGTGTATCTTGATCATTTTATTACATGAAGGTAAGATGATCAGTCTTACGCTTCAGTACCAGTCCAAGGTATCACACATGAAAAATTTTATGTGAAAATCACATGTAAATAAATATTTCGTGTTGACCCCCTACGGGAATCGAACCCGCGACCTCATGCACGGTAGCCAAATGCGCTACCACTGTGCTACGAGGCGGACAAATAAATAGTTTTGATTTTTTGACTTGTATACTATTTTTTGTAAATGTAAAAAAAAGAAATAAATCGCAAAACCTTTTATGCAATTTGTTTTTAAATCGAATAATTAATAAGCGAGATACAATCATTTGAAGTTTGAGTAATGTAAAGACTTTTTATGAAATACGATCGTTGACGCCACATATGTATATAAAATCAAAACTTTAAATGGTTGTATCTTATTTATTAATTATCCGATTTACAAAAATGCTGTTTCGTGATTTTATGCTTTATTTTCCTGCGTCTACCGAAAATTTTGGTATACAAGCTTATTGAAATTAATTTACCCATTGATAAAATACACGTGTTGTTTCGTTAGGTTTACAAGCCTATTGTAATTAATTTACCCATTGTTAAAATGCATGTGTTGTATTGTATGGTAATTAATTTCTATTGTAATAAATTTCTCCAGCTCCTAAATTTCTCCTGATTGTAATATAAGGATTAACATTTATCGATTTGTATCCAATTAGCACGGAAACTGGCGGCCAATCGCTTGGCTTGGAGGCAGTTTGTGAAATCCATATGCTCCACATAGGGAGCGGATATAGTATGATGGTGATCCAATTTAAACTTATTTTGTCGAGAAGAAGGTACAACATTAATTATTGGAGCTCTAAAAATGCGGCCGAAGTGAGAAAAAAAACAGAATTGATTATCCACAAAATTCAAAGTGAAAGTATTGTATGGATTTTTATCGACATGCATAGATTTTTCTCAACTTGTGTCTTCTTATTTATATTTTAATCGATAAGCAGTATACATTCATAATCATAGCCCAGAATTATGTTTCGTTGTTTTTTATTCCGATTCGAACTTTGGGAGTAAAGAAATAATCGAATTGTACAATTTCAAATGTTGCCAACTCAAATTTCTGCCAAATCATAGGAACGTAGGAACCTAATTCTATTACTGTCATCTCTTAATCCAAACCATTTTGGCTGGTCAAATTTTTTATACAAGACATTTGCAAAACAAGGTCAAATTTGGAAGAAAAACAGTTTTTTCATTTTAATCTAGGTATTTTCTTTAAAATTATAAGTGTTTTTACTCGAGCGTATTATTACAATATATCGTTAAGTATTTTTCTTTCGATTTCTGCATTGTTATTATATTAAAAGCTACTTAGTACTTATAAAAATCTGGTTACTAATTAAGGTCGCTTGATTTAAAAAAAAAAGTCGTCTTCAATTAATTAACTCTTCATATTTATGATCAAAACACACAGCCTATACTGTAACTACTCTCTATACTAATAAGTGTCTTATGCACCATTAGGTACGAATAAGGGAATGAATAATTATGAATATCACACTTATTGGAGCATAGAACACTCCGTTATTACATAAAATATATTGCGTTTTGTATTATAAAAGGAAATTTGAGTCTCACGATTCAGTCAGACTTAGGAAACATAAATATATTGTAGTGAATTAATCATGAGTAATATTGAAATTGAAATTTTTAATTGTACTAGTAGGTACCTTCCTAAAGTCAAAATTCTCATTCGTAAAATCAATATATACGCGTAGAATTAAAAATCTACGCGTGTAACTTATGTAGATTTATTTCACTACGATAGTACTACGATTTTCAGCTATAGTTGCAACTAAGAAGCGTACATTTGTCTTTAAAACTACAAGAATATAAACTAACATTGTAAGTGTAAGCTAAGAAACAGCGTCCTTGAAAGATAAGAGTGAAATAGTGAAAGATAGTAAGTTTAAGTGAAACGTGGCTCCAGCGTAATTATTCATAAAAGTTGGATGAAGTGGAGTTACTTAGCGTTAAATTTCTGTAAAGAAAGACACCTGGGTTTACATAGCACAAGGTAGTTCTGGAGGAAGGAGATATGCATTAACAGGCCAACATGCAAGACGAGCAAAGAAAATACTTTTAATGTAGTGGCTTGGGCTGGTAGAAAAAACTACTGAATGACACAATTTTCGGCTGTGAAGAAATAATATAAGAAAAAAAGAGAAATGTGAGATTTGTTACATTCTACGTATTTTAATTATTTCCGCTACCTTAAAAAGCTTTGAAATAAATATTTTCATTTATACTTTTTTTTACAAAATTCTCTTACGCAAAAACGCCATTCTTTCACGTTGGTACTAGTATTATGGCAACCCCATATCTCGATAGCCGGGAACTAGGAACTTAACGTTGGCGCCGGTAGGCGCCTAGCTAGAGACTTCACTTCCTCTTGGGCTCCCGCTGCCGCCGGCCGCATCCGACACACTCCAGAACATCTCGTGATCAATTCCTCAATCATTGCTTTAAATATAACGTGTACATAGTTTAAGTTACCTTTGTTAAATAAAACAACCTGCATACGTTGTCCCGACCTTTTCCCGGTCTGAACTTACCTACGGCTAGCTGGTCTCCAGGGCACGAGTCTTAGTGAGCTCAGGGCTCCTTATAGGAATGCGTGGGCTCTTGTTACCTTAATTTTATATTGAGGAGTGCAAAGACAGGTGAGCGAGGATCCGTTTGCAGGTAATTGGCAGTGGGAGGAGAACAGAGGCGAACGCAGTGGTCTTTAAGTGGAAGTTTATTACAATGATACAGTACACAACATGAGGTAAACACAGGACCAGATCAAAACAAGGACAGTAATAAGTATGTCGTAGAAATATGACTAAGAACTAAACAGGGTTAGTACAGTGGGCAAGGATTCCCTTATCTTAATTATGATAACAAGTCCCTGTATTAACTTTTTTACAACAAAATTTGACCAGGGTTTGTTTATGAAGCAACGGGTTTGATAGTTAAACCTGGAGATTACTGACTTTACACTAATAATGATATTTATGAGTATTCACAAAAAAAATAAGAATTTGACCAGGGGTTTGTTTATGAGGCAACTGGTTAGATAATTACCCTGGAGATTATTGACAATTATAATGGTATCTCCGAGTATTCACATAAAATAAGAATTTGGCCAGGGGTTTGTTTATGAGGTAGCAAGTTGATAATTTCTCTTGGAGATTGCGGATTCTAACAAATATGGTGAAGAATTTGACCAGGGGTTTGTTTATGAGGCAACTGGTTAGATAAATTACCCAGGAGATTATTGACAATTATAATGGTATCTCCGAGTATTCACATAAAATAAGAATTTGGCCAGGGGTTTGTTTATGAGGTAGCAAGTTGATAATTTCTCTTGGAGATTGCGGATTCTAACAAATATGGTGAGCGTTGTTGACGCTAATTGTGGATAATTCGGACATGGGTTCCCCGGGAGCGACCTGGTTTCATCACTAACCGACGAGTGAAGGGTGCACTGGTTTAATGGAACTCACGAACCTTGACCGGGCGCGGAGACGGTGCCGATAAACGGTGGACCTTGCATTGGTTGCCAAAGCTCCTTAGTTGATCCTTCGACAGCAATACGTCACGGACCGCGATTCACCAGCCGAAGGGTAGACGAGGCCTTGTACTGATGGCGTCTGACGGGGACATCCGGGGGTAAGAAGGACTCCACGCTAAAATCGAGTTATTGGTTACGGTACGCACGAAGAAGTTATTTACTGGTTGTGGTATGTTTTTAAAACTGCAGCCTACTTACATTGTGGAGTTTCTATTGTCGGTCAACCTTAGGTTTTGGCGTGGCCTTCTATTATATTTTGTGGTGAACTAAGTGACGAGTGTCTACGCTGTAAAAATATGTCGGATTGTAGAAAAATGTTATTTGATATCAAGCCCGTATTAACGGTTATAAGTTTATAAATGCTTACCGGCAGGGCGGGGGAAGGTATTAGGCTTTTTTCCGGAAGCTACTATGCTTAGGTGCATAGGGTACTTTTCAAGTTACGCTGCCCTTGAGGCGGGACTTCTTTGCCCGAGGCGTACGTGTTCACGGGACTAGGGTTTTTGCGCTAATGGGCTGCGGAGCCCGTGCGCGGAGTTAGATCGGAAGGGAAGACGGGGCGGGGGGTCGGGAGGGGTAACTTCCTGCATACGCAGATCTATTTTTAGAAACAGCTGGACCTTGAAATGAAAGTTACATTGCTACTTTCGTATGAATCGTGACAGGTGAGGGGTTATTGGGGCGGTGCTGGACGAGGGGGGATTGTATCCTGTTTTAGCGAGTTAGTTTGTTAAAAGTAAACGAAACCGAGCGTCGCGATTGGCTGGGGGAGATCGCGACAGCTTGACCGCGTTATTAGTTATCAAACCGATATTATTTATTTGGTACGGCTTATTGATTTAGTCGTGGGACACGACACTCCACCTTTACTACGGGGAAAAAAAAAATTTCTGAAGAAAAAAAAATTATTTTTATTTTATTAAGAAGACATCTGGTGTCGAAAGGGTTAAGCCTCAGTCGTGCTCGGAATGTTTGGGGCTCCCGTGCGTATCGCGCACGCAGTGGGACAAGACAGGGCTAGTTTACACAGGTGTTTTACAAGTTATTATTTATTTATTTAATTATTATTATTTTATTTATTTTTTATGCTTGTTATACTAGTTACCTCCATTTGGTTTGCGCATGTTCGCACTTAAGAAAAAAGGAACACGGACCAGAAAATATACAGAACGGCTAGGAATACAACGGAAGAAGAATTTGCAATTAGCTGGTTGACACTGAGTGGTTTATATACAGTATTTACAGGACAGCCTAAAAAGTACATTTAATACGGCTGATCTAGTCCAGTTGAACTCGGCTAACTTTCAACAATCACTAGGGCCTATTGACTACGATATTCTGGTAAGTCAAGTCTATGGAGACAAGGTTAGAGGTATAAGACCTGACCACTCTTCGTACATTTATTTTACGTTTAATAACATTATTAAAGGGCTGACACTAAAGTTACAACGAAAAGTCCTGAGTTCCACACTCACAACAGGGTCGTCACCGCTATTCTCCCAGGGTCTCCAAGACCCTGGCATAGTAATACATATACAACAAGTTACACTAAAAATATGGATTCTGTATTTATCAGCTCTAAGGGCGAGCTGATAACGTGAATCAAGCATTTTACACACAAAGAAGGTATTTCCATCAGGCTACAAAAAAAAATCCAATATTGGTCCGTACGAAGATGGCAGGAGGGACTTGCCACGGAATATTATTTCATTCAAACCGACAGGGGTGACATGGAGACAACATACACACTATCATTCGTCTTCAAGCACGGCCATCTTGCATACAGGGGTAGGGAAATATAGAATTTCATTCGTGCTATTAGAGACACTACTAACATTCCTGGGGCAGTCCACCGGTACAGGACAGTAGTGAGTGGAAGATGGAGGGCCTGGTGGCAAATACCGTAACATACATAACAATTTACATTCGGGTGGGTGGTTTGTTTGTTTCCCGGTCCCAGCGTGACAGTGTCACTTGGCGAATTGTCTAGGATCGCTACCTATCATTTGGAGTGTTTTCAGGTACTGCCTATGGCGTACACAAGATGAGAAACGTCTTTCAACATCTTCCCGGAGCCGGAACGTCTTCCTGGCATCCCACTGAGCTATTGAGCTACAGTCCGTATTGTAAGCGCATCCACGCTATAGTGTCATAGAAACATACTTTATAACACAATTAAAAAAAATCGGTTTCTTCCCTGTTGTGGTCGGTTCTTTTTTTTATCTCTACGCGCGACAGAAGCGGAAGCGGGTAAGAGCATATGGACACGAGGACGGTAATTGCGAGTTGGTATGGCAAAGATTCAAGGGAAATGACGAAGAAACCTCACTCCTTGGATACGTAAGACTCGTACTTACAGGTCAAAGAGTTCTAACCTGCCAAGGGCTATTAGGACGACCTTCCAACAGCTGTATTCTAGGCCACCTTGACATGGCGCATTATTGAGTACACTATGTGTTCTCACGTCTCTAGTTAGTCAGACTCACGTTCGCTGGGGGTGTCGGCACAGAAGAGGTGCACGGAATAGCGAATGGAAGGGGGAATGACTAACAAGGGGACTCATCACCTCTTCATTAAGAAAGGCTCTTACTTCCTGGCTAAAAGGGATTCGAACGCCAGCCGCGAACTTGGGTTACCAAAACACCAAGTTTTATTCGAAGCCGTCGCGGCACGGCAAGTCCTATCGGGGTTACGGTATCGCATCATGTTTTACTATGTCCTTGACGTGATACTTTCCCAGGTTTTTTCCGGTCATGTCCTCTAGTTCGTAAATTACGTTAGACAGTCGACGGACAACCTTGCATTTGATAAAGCGCGGGCATAATTTAGCCGAAATATACTTGGCACCGTCCGAGAGGACGAAACTTCTTTTCCACACAATCTGGCCCACCGCATAGGAGCAGGTCTTTCGGCGCAGGTTGTACCGCTTGGAATTTTGTTGAAAGGCCTTTAGAAGGGCACCCGAGACATTGTCATATAACTTGTTCCATGTTTTTCAAAGGACTGTACATAGCAGGACTCCGGGTCGTATGGTTCAAGATTGTCCTCTGGTGAGTGCGGGTTGAGGTGGAATGAGGCGTGGGGCTTGCTTTCAAACCCGTGCATGAGGAAGAACGGGGTGTGACCGGTCACCGAGCTTTTACTACGTTGTTAAGTGCGGAGCAGATTTCGGGGAGTTTCTCGCACCAGGTTCGTTGACTGTCTCCTACTAGAATTGCCAGGGCGGTTAGGATGGTGCTGTTGTACCTTTCGCTCACATTGTTCTGGTGTAGGGACGTTTCCAAGGCGAGGTTGCCTGATGCGTGTGACCTGACTATTGTAGCCACTGGTGTGCTAGGGTTGGTGATTTCGATGTTAATTTCTGCTGCCTGAGCGCGTAATTCGGGTAGTGTTGTTGTGCGTGGTTCATAACCCCTAATGCGAACTGCCTTGGACAAGGTCTTGGTGTTTGCGGAGCCTACGCGCGGAATTACTTCCATTACGGTGGTTTCAGAGTCGGGGGAAAAAAACTAAAGCACAATTTAAGAGTCGCACGGGAAAAGAAGGGAACGAGCATACGTTGATCTTTTAAATTATTGTAGGCCGTATTTTAAAAAAGAAGTTGACAATAAAGAAACTTTTTCCTTCAATTAAAATCTATAATAATATTATTTGTCGCAGTTGCCGCCTTAAGTAGGTATACCTTTTGTTCTACACCGGAAGCGGAAGCTGACCGAACCTCGGAATTGACAAAAATATTAAAAACATTTATCTCTGAAATGATTTAATGTTTGACCTCAAAAGAAAGCAGCTATGAATGAACTTGATCGAAGCTATGTCGCATTCAAAGGGTGGAAAAAAAATACCGGACAAAACTATTGCATTTAAAAGAATTAATTTTATCAATTACAAATTTGAGCGGAAGGCATCCTAGGACAATGTTGATAAGGTACTAATTTTTCACATAAGGTTTTGACCAGGGATTACTAATGCATATGGTGACAATCGCAATTGTATTGAGATTTCAAAAGAAACTAAAAAAAAATTATCTTTTGAATAAGTATGTGTGTACAATTGAACGTGAAATACAAGGATGGTACGAAACGAGAATAAAATGAGGATAATAAAAAAAAATGGCTTTCTTCAAATATCGAGCAACTCTGCTATACCACCCAAACAGGTGTTCCATTTTTTCAAGGTTAGTAGTTTCTCGCGAGATTTATTTTTAGACTAATGCTGTTTAAGAGAGATACCTACCGGTGTCGCCTTGACACAAAGCTATTGGATTTTACATTTGGATTACAGGTTTCGACTTGAATTTCCGTTCATTATTATTTTATTTTTTTGCCAATTCTTATTCCTTGTGAGTTTGTACAGACAATTTTATTTTTTATGTTTTTTACTCTTTATACACTGGCAAGATACAATGTTGTAACAAAACAATTTCTGGAGAGTCCCACTGGTTCTGCCCACTGATCACTCACCAGCAAGTACGGACCCGCACCACATGTCTTTACTTTGTTAATTTGTAGAATTTTTGGTAACCGGCCACATATCAAGGCCCTTAGTTGGGAGCCAGTGTCCCGACCTTTTCCGGTCTGAACTTACCTACGGCTAGCTGGTCTCCAGGGCACGAGTCTTAGTGAGCTCAGGGCTCCTTATAGGAATGCGTGGGCTCTTGTTACCTTAATTTTATATTGAGGAGTGCAAAGACAGGTGAGCGAGGATCCGTTTGCAGGTAATTGGCAGTGGGAGGAGAACAGAGGCGAACGCAGTGGTCTTTAAGTGGAAGTTTATTACAATGATACAGTACACAACATGAGGTAAACACAGGGACCAGATCAAAACAAGGACAGTAATAAGTATGTCGTAGAAATATGACTAAGAACTAAACAGGGTTAGTACAGTGGGCAAGGATTCCTTATCTTAATTATGATAACAAGTCCCTGTATTAACTTTTTTTACAACAAAATTTGACCAGGGGTTTGTTTATGAAGCAACGGGTTTGATAGTTAAACCTGGAGATTACTGACTTTACACTAATAATGATATTTATTGAGTATTCACAAAAAAAAATAAGAATTTGACCAGGGGTTTGTTTATGAGGCAACTGGTTAGATAATTACCTGGAGATTATTGACAATTATAATGGTATCTCCGAGTATTCACAAAAAAATAAGAATTTGGCCAGGGGTTTTGTTTATGCGGGTAGCAAGTTGATAATTTCTCTTGGAGATTGCGGATTTCTAACAAATATGGTGAAGAATTTGACCAGGGGTTTGTTTATGAGGCAACTGGTTAGATAATTACCCTGGAGATTATTGACAATTATACTAATGGTATCTCCGAGTATTCACATAAAATAAGAATTTGGCCAGGGGTTTTGTTTATGAGGTAGCAAGTTGATAATTTCTCTTGGAGATTGCGGATTCTAACAAATATGGTGAGCGTTGTTGACGCTAATTGTGGATAATTCGGACATGGGTTCCCCGGGAGCGACCTGGTTTCATCACTAACCGACGAGTGAAGGGTGCACTGGTTTAATGGAACTCACGAACCTTGACCGGGCGCGGAGGACGGTGCCGATAAACGGTGGACCTTGCATTGGTTGCCAAAGCTCCTTAGTTGATCCTTCGACAGCAATACGTCACGGACCGCGATTCACCAGCCGAAGGGTAGACGAGGCCTTGTACTGATGGTGTCTGACGGGGACATCCGGGGGTAAGAAGGACTCCACGCTAAAATCGAGTTATTGGTTACGGTACGCACGAAGAAGTTATTTACTGGTTGTGGTATGTTTTTAAAACTGCAGCCCTACTTACATTGTGGAGTTTCTATTGTCGGTCAACCTTAGGTTTTGGCGTGGCCTTCTATTATATTTTGTGGTGAACTAAGTGACGAGTGTGTTACGCTGTAAAAATATGTCGGATTGTAGAAAAATGTTATTTGATATCAAGCCCGTATTAACGGTTATAAGTTTATAAATGCTTACCGGCAGGGCGGGGGAAGGTATTAGGCTTTTTTCGGAAGCTACTATGCTAGGTGCATAGGGTACTTTTCAAGTTACGCTGCCCTTGAGGCGGGACTTCTTTGCCCGAGGCGTACGTGTTCACGGGACTAGGGTTTTTGCGCTAATGGGCTGCGGAGCCCGTGCGCGGAGTTAGATCGGAAGGGAAGACGGGGCGGGGGTCGGGAGGGGTAAACTTCCTGCATACGCAGATCTATTTTTAGAAACAGCTGGACCTTGAAATGAAAGTTACATTGCTACTTTTCGTATGAATCGTGACAGGTGAGGGGTTATTGGCGGCGGTGCTGGTCGAGGGGGGATTGTATCCTGTTTTAGCGAGTTAGTTTGTTAAAAGTAAACGAAACCGAGCGTCGCGATTGGCTGGGTACGGCTTATTGATTAGTCGTGTGGGACACGACAACGTAAGTAAATCCTTTTTTTAATGCAATACTTAAACTCATCTCAATTAAAAGTTGACGAGATGGTGTTTTACCATCCAATACCATCTCGCAAGTATAAAACAAAAGAAAATATTCACAATTTGACATCTCAAAGAGACGAGGAAATTTGGAGTGGAATCTGGATAACTAGGCGTTTACGGGTTATGACCTGTCAATTGGCTGGGCTTAAGTGGCCATTGTATGTATTACAACATTCCCATTACACTAGTATTTGATTTCCATATTCTGCAATATACAGTAAATGGCGCGACGCCTTCCACAGGTGAACTTCTCTGGATCCATTGAGGAAAATTGCTAGCCATTTTTGCAGAAACCTGTATGATTGCAAGTGAGATTGCTTACCGGAATGTTATCACCTACTAGGAAACGCCTGAAGCTGAATCTATAATTTAAATCACAATTCATAAATGCCAATATATTTTGTATCCATATTTACTCTTCGCAATTCTTCTTTATTTCACAAACTTCAATGTTTCAATTACCATGCTTACACGTGTGTCAATGGCGACACAATTGAATGTATGAAAATATTAAAAGACCGAAACAAAACTTGGGAACATAAAGCAATTCTGAAGTTTAACTCCGTTTGGGACATTAGAATGCATTAGACAATCTTGTCATCATTGTTCTGATATTCCTGCAGAACATGGGATGGAAATGCTTTGCCTTTGGCTGGAGTTGGATTTAAAAGCCCCAAGGAAGTGCAATTCCTTACATATTTTGTCTCAGCGTCTCAGAAGAAGTCATCTTTGTACTGCACACTGCGTCGCGACGTACAAAAGTAAGGGGAAGGAAACATTTTAATGCGATGAAAAAAAAATCGTAACATCGCACGTCGTAAATATGGCAATATCACATCGTATTTTTCACGCATCAAAAAATATCAAAACTATTTTTCTTAACATATAAAATATTTCAAGATGTCAACAACCATTCGTTCGTATCTGGCATATAGATCAATATATTTTTTTAATCAGATTTAAAACCATGAAAATAATTTATTCATAGATACAATTTGACAGCTTTCATTCTAATTATTAGTATATTTAACAGACTATAGCTATCCAATAGCAGTCGCAGAGGGCAGTCCAGAATATAATACAGCACCTATATGTCGATAAGTATCAATAAAAGTGTATTTAAATTGTAACACTATATTTAATATAAGCAAAAACACTACAGTATTTTTTGCTTATGACTACAAAAAGCCTAACCGTAAAGCTTTTTTATGTTTGTATACGGATTTATTTAATTTAATTTTTGTTAATCGTTTAAATTTAAATAATTTTATACAATTGATATAAAGGTAGTGCACCCCTGGGATAGATAGTAATGTAACGCAGAGAAACACCTATCTCGAGTGCACGATCTATCTCCCCTCGTATGCTTAAAGTTGCAGAAATATAGCGTTATAAAATTTTGACACTGTTTGAAAACTTTGCTGTTTGGACGAAGAATATTGTTGGAATCCGCTGTTTCTACAAACAGACTTATGCAAAAATATTGCCGTTGCAACTTTAAAACATGAAAGAATAAAGACGCAGTACCACTGAATATTCTATTTTGTTTAAAACATAAAACGTTATTTACTGAAAACATCTTTGTCGCGAAATTGAACACACTCTAAATTATTTTTGCATATATTTATTATTTTTGTTGTGCTGGAGAGAATAATGTGTGTAGTTGACATATTCACAGACATCCACACACCCTCACACGTCCACTTATCCCGACACACACACACACACTCACCCTTCCCCACACTTATAAAAGACACTTAATTGGGTTATTTTTTACGATTGTTATTTGTTTATTATGTCATATTGTTACTGTATGTGTCCAAAACCAAAATATTAAACAAAAAACAAATTAACAACCAGTTTTCTAGTGTGTGTAAACCTTATTATATATTGAAATCACCTTCGTCATTCCGATATCGCATAGCTATAGACCTCTGTTGAGAAAAATTCTTAGCATTTTGGCAATCTCCCTTCTTATCATTATTAACGAAGAGTATTGTTTGAATGTTGTCACTCTAATGGCCTTAGGGCACGTGATGGGTTGTCTTATATATATACTAATCTTAAGGTTTATTTTTCCTTTGCAAAGATGCACATTATTAATGTAAAATAATATATCTTATTAAATCAACAACATTTCAGCCTTAATCATTGTACAGAACACAAAGAAATTAAAAATAATACTTCTACTGCCACTACTGATTTCCTACTATTCGCACCTAATGGTGCATAGGGCACTGCATTGGTACACCAATTGCAGTGTATCTGGATCATGTTTATTACAGTAAGGAAGGTTGATCAGTCTTACGCTTCAGTATCCATGGTTACGCCAAAGTATCACACATGAAATATCAATATGAAAATCACGTGTAAATAAATATTTCATGTTAACCCCCTACAGGAATCGAACCCGCGACCTCATGCATGGAAGCTAAATGCGCAATACCACTATTCTACGAGGTGGAGTAATTCAGCAGGCTCTTAAAAAGTTTATTTCAATTATGAAACCTCTGGAAAATAATATATTATGATAAACCAAACATATTTATTGAACACTAATTAAAATAAACATGTTTGTATTTTATGAACAACATCCCACAAAACTAAACAAGCCATTTCTTTTTATAGCTACATTAACATACGAGGAAATTATAACCAATTAGAAACCCTTGTGAATTGTTTATGTCAGATGTAAATAATCCAATACAAGGCAATCAAATTTATAATCGTTGTAAATAATTATGATTGTTTGCCCAATAAATATGGATATATGGAAGATTTATTAGATGTATCAAATTGGGGAGGGTGATAGAAGGGAGTCGGAAATCGATACGTTTAAGGGATGAGAAGGTGGTTAAGTAAAGGCTGTTAGATCGGAAATAGATTTCTTGTATTAAATTAAAATATAGCTAGATCTTTTTCTTTGTCTTCTTTTCCTGATATTCAAGGGTGCACAGGGAGACGCACTGTGTTGCGCGTTGTAATACAAGTTTGAATAACTAACAAAGGTTTAAATTGATTATTTATTTATTTATTAACCCCCCTTGGGGCTCAATAACAAAGGGGGATAACATAATAAACACCCAGGCAGTCGGAAAATCACATACAAAATGTACGTTGTAGTACCACAAAGCGATGAGAATAATTCTAAAGCGTAAAAGAGAATATTGATTTAAATACAACGTACTTATTCATAAAATGCGAAATGATCTATTACCAGATTATTTTATGACAAAGGTTCAGTTTAACCGAAATACCCATGGGTATAACACCAGAATTGAAAATAATTTAAAGGATATCAATAGATATCCTTCATGTAATGAAATGATCAAGACACACTGCACTTGGTGTACCAATGCAGTGTCCTATGCACCATTGGGTGCGGATATGAGAAAGTAGTAGTAGTAGAGATAATAAAGGACAATTTCACGGTATTTTCAGTATGAAAAGTAAAACATCGGTATAACATCTATAATCTCATGAGAATAAACTAATGAACTTAATGTTCTTTATAAGTTTTCATGTGTGATATAAATTCCATTTGCTAATAGAGGCGGACGTAATCTATGTGGTTCCCCTAGGATCAGGTAGAATTCGATAAACGGTGATAAGTTTCACTCTATTGAGTCCGCCAGCATCCTGTAATAGTGAAAGTCAAGTAAATTTTGCGAGGAAAACTTTTCAAGCCAACTGTAAAAACGAAAATTTAAATTCAAATAAAATTTATTTATTGACGTTCTGAAGCACGGCTTTTTATTAAATATGAACGGGTAAGCAAATTTCCGGATAGAAGACTAAATTGTGTGGATTTTGGTTTCAAATTATGGTAATTATTTTGAACAATTGACGTGCGTGCATGAGAAGATGTGTGAATGTAGAGAAAGCAAGGGAAGTGTGCCAGGACAGAGTTGTGTGGCATCCTATCCTCTCTGCTTAGCCTTTCAAGGAAACGGTGTGATGGTTAGTTAGTTAGTAAGTTGGTACCTATTGTGCTTTATTTAAATATACTTATCTGATCTATTATTTCTGGTTGCATAACTTAACACCTTGTTACGAGTATGTACCCGTAATGGGTAAAATTCAGTTTTTGTCTACAAGTATTTGGACACACTCAAAATGTTGTTTACTTAAAATGTTGATTTTATTACACGAAACAGACATTTTAAGATCGCAAAGAGAAGAAATTTTACCGGCAAGGACGCTATAAAGCTCTTCATTAGCTATATTATGGTCATCTGAAGTAAACAACACATGGCTTTAGCATTAATGCGTTTTACAGTAAAAAACGTAAAGAGACGTAAGACTATCATAATAAATTTTACAAAAATAAGCATAATGGAGTTTCTAAAAACAGCCAAATAATGTATAACGTTAGTGTGTGTACGTAATAATATAATGCATTGACTCTGTATTTTATTTTAACGTACAAAAGCTTTCATTAACATTGTTATAAACAAGGCTTTGTTGCCATAAAAGTCTCCACAAGCATGAGTCTTGGCACAGCCCAGAAATTTGTTCAACATCCACGACCCGAGCAAAAAGACATCGAGATTTTCAAAGCGCTCTTTTCCACCCACCACTAATAAATAGTATTTTTTTGCTCGGGCGAGGAAATTATAGATATTTTCCAGTAATTAGCAGACAATTTAGTCTAACTATGTTTTTGGGTAGCTTCTAAGGGCGGACAGTTTCTGCTTACATTGTTCTAAAGTCTGTCACGTGATGTGTCACGTGGTATTTTCTTTTTTTAATTATTCATTCTTCAGAAAAATCTTGAATAAAACTAAGAGAAGAGAAACACATTAAAAGCATTGAAACATATACTACATAAATACTGCAGATAATATTTTCCTGGGTCATTATGCTGTGTTTGTAGGCTTTGTGTTGCCGACATTTTGGAGCACTTTGCAGTGTCCATCTTCAGGGCTGATATTGCAATGCGCTCTGAAACGCCGGCAACACAAACCCCGCAAACACGGCATAATAACCCAGAAAAACATTATTTGTATTCCGAAAGCCGTGAAGACCTACAAACGTTGATAACATAAATACTGCAGTATTGTAATTTTAATATTGAATTATTTTTTAATGTATCATAGATTGAAAAATACTTTCGTAGGTATAGAAGCTTGGTCAGTTAATTCGCTATGAAAAAAAAAATTTCACTTTTATTATTATCAAATTTTACTTATTTTATTACTCTCATTAATTTCGAGACACAAAATTTGTGTTAAAATCCGGAGTACATGCCCAAACCAGGTCCTCCGCCGCAACTTCACGACTTAAAATGGATTAAGATATAAATTAAATAATTTAAATGCATTAACTATATAATTTCGTTAGAACCATGTCAGGAAGATGATTTTAAATTGATGTAAAAATGCTGTTAAAGTAATAATCAATCAATCATATTTACTCGAATTTTTCAATGATTTTTTTGAATGATATTTTCGTGATTTTGTTTTTTGACTAACTAACTAACCATCACGCCATTTCCCCGAAGGGGTAGGCAGAAAGGAAAGAACGCCACACCACTCTGTCCTGGCACACTTCTCTTGCTTCCTCCACATTCATACATCTTCTCATGCACGCCCGTCGATTGTGTATTATACAAAACCGTGTAATTTGGTTGTGTAGGTGTAGTCTTCATAAACGTAATAAAATTATCAAGATGCACTGCATTTGGTTGTACCAACGCAGTGCCCTATGCACCATTGGGTTCGGATAAGGGAAAGTAGTAGTAGTAGTAGTTTTTAGGGACTTGTAATATTGCCAAAATTATATTTAGCCATTGAGTAAATGATGATGAGATGATAATAAAAAAATCTTTTTAGTTTTACATGGAGCGAATGTTTTTAATATTATACAAAGCTTTGATGAATAATACAATCAGTTTGTATTGTTTGTTTTGCTGGCATTCTTGATTACTTCTTTAGTACAGTACACAGTGTATTATGATATTATTCCATCTGGGTGAACGTCTAAAATTTCAGGGTTGAAAATAAATACCGGAGTTACCATTGCTGTGTCATGGAAAAACGTGGTATCTGTAAAACTGACTTAATTTTTTACGAGTAATTTTTATATTGGTTTATCGTTCGAAAGAAGCAAATTGGCAGTACACAGTACGGAGTTCTGGTACCAACCCTTATATATTGTAGTGAAGCGTGTTGTTGGAATGTGATCTCTCAGGTGAATGTGTGGTAAGACTATGTATGATAGGTGTACAAATGTCGAAATTGGAGCAGGGCGCAAGGCTGAGATAAGCATTATCGACAAAATTAAGAAGGGGCTTTTACGATGGTTTGGTCATGTGGAGCGAATGAGTGAGGAAAAAACGGCTAAGAGAAGTTTATATGCAAGTTTGCCTGGATTAAGAAGCCGAGGAAGGCCGAGAAAGACATGGCACGACCAATTACGACAAGTACTTGAAAGTGGACATGTGAAAAAATGTAAAAATCGGTGGATGTGCATGAGAATATGTATGAATGTAGAGGAAGCAAGGGAAGTATGTCACGACAGAGTGGTATGGCGTTCTATCAATTTTCTTAGTTTTTTCTCGTCAATTTTTTTTTTGTTTTTTTCTTGATGCTGTTTTTTATTTTTTACTATCTGTACTACTTATTTTTTTCTTATAATTACCACATAATACCTTACAATACTCCTGCTTGTATCTTGGAACGGGAAAACCTATTTAGATAAAAGCTGCACTAACTATTTAAGTGTATATTGAATATAATATTATGTAAAATGGAAATGTAACATTATTTTTTTAAATGTATGTTAATAATACTAAGGATACTAAATAAATTAATAAAAAATAAATTTATACGAAAATCAGCGTTGATTCTTGACAGTAAATCCGTGGCGGATACGAAAAAGTTTGGAAAATCGTAACGCCTTTAATCAATATCTTAAAGAAATGATTTATGTAATACGCCTATAAGCTTTATATCGTATGAATTATGATGCAATATAACGATGTTATGTGTTACTATTAATTGGTTTATTCTTTAGAAACAGAATTTACCTACACTACCTGGTTTCGGGAGTAACGTTCTCCCATCGACTGGTGAAAATACACTAAATTAGAATACAGATGTGTTTTACAGAAAAATACAGAAAAACTAAATTGCAATACTTAAGAATCTAGACACAAGGGTAACTAAGTGTCTAATTAAGTGTTTTTTCACCAGTCGATGGGAGAACGTTACTCCCGAAACCAGGTAGTGTAGGTAAATTCTATTTCTATAGAATTAATTAATTTATAATAACACATACCATCGTTTTATTTAATCATAATTCATTATGAAGTGTTACAAAGTGAATGCCGAATCAATCAACTAATATCGTATTTTTATTTCTTTTTTTTATAGGTCTAACTTCTCAATAAACGCTTTACATTGACATTCAGTGTTTTTCCCTGACAAAGCAGACAAGTCAGGACCTCGTCAGGGAGTAGATGTATGCCTTGAACCCCACATTTAGTGTACAGAGCAAACAATCTCAAGAATTCTGAAAGTGGAATATTTAGCGTGCCTTAACTTCATCTCCCAATATTTCTTCAGTTTATTAACTTGGGAACCGGGCGATAAATTTTAAACGCCCTGTAGTCCTAAACCCTCTATTTTAAGATGTCTATTAGTTTGTTAAGTTAACCCGTTGACGCAAGAGTTATTACTTAAAGAAAATGTTTCGAGAAGCTGTTAAGCGGTTTTTGAATAGCTGCGGCCACGGTAGCGTAAAGGCTAAGGCGCTGGACTCACGATAAGGAGGTTCCGGGTCCCATACCCAGTGAGAACACAAAAATAAATATAGTAAATAAGTGTTTTTTCTTACACCTGGAAGATTGTGATGTGGTTCCCTTTGTAATTGAGATGGTTAAAATAATAATCATAGCTACATCAGAATTGTAGATCGTAAATGTTATATTAGATGTTAACCCTCGCCTTGCGGTGAGGTAACCCGCGTTGCAAAACCTCACTAAAAAATTAATATCTCCGCAAATCTAAATATAATAGTAGGATTTTGGCTAATCATCAATTAGACCTTTTTACATCAGAAAAAAAAGACACATAATAGAATTGTGGGTAATTACTCGAAGATGTATGAATGTAGAGGAAGCAAAGGAAGTATGTCAGGACAGAGTGGTATGGCGTTCTATCCTCTCTGCCTACCCCAACAGGGATATGGCGTGATGGTTAGTTAGTTGGTTAGTTAGTTAGTTAGTTAGTTAACTCAAAAAACATTTTTACATGCACGTTCAAGAAATTTCATACGAACATCGTGTATTTTGCAGTAAACAGAGGACTTTATGATTTTTTAATGCGTTTTTTCAGCTTTAAGAAAAATTAAAATTAGTTATTATGACGTTATGAGTTATTATTTATATGTATAAACAAATAAATAAATTTAAAAAGAAAAAAAAAAAAAAAAAAAAACTACACACTGATGATAAAAATATTTACAGGAAAAATACAGTTTTAAAACTTAAGAATCAACATTTTGTATTGATAACCCTAGGTTACATCATCGGATGCCTTGGATTATTTCAAACACAGTACTTTAAGGGTTAAATGTGTTTTCAAAGCTTTATTTTTTAACATGGTCAAAAATATTTACTTACTTCAGCAACAAAAATTAAATATAATCATCCTCAAATAATATTTAACTAACTAACTAACTAACCATCACGCCATTTCCTCGAAGGGGTAGGCAGAGAGGATAGAACGCCACACCACTCTATCCTTGCATACTTCTCTTGCTTCCTACACATTCATACATCTTCTCATGCACGCACGTCGATTATTCCGACTTCTTACATGCTTACTTTCAAGCACTTGTTTTACTTGATCATGCCATGTCTTTCTCGGCTTTCCTCGACTTCTACATCCTGGCACAGTCGCATCATATATTCTTTTAGACGTTCTTTCATCATCCATCGTGTACAAATAATATTTGCCTTTAAAATAGCTAAAATTACTACTAATACGCTTATCCGCACCCAATGGTGCATAGGGCACAGCATTTGGCACACGAAATGCACTGTGTCTTGATCATTCTATTACATGAAAGTAAGATGATAAGTATTACTCTTCAGTACCAGTCCAAGGTATCAAACAGAAAATATTTTTAAAAAATCACATGTAAATAAATATTTTATGTTGACCCCTACGTGAATCGAACCCGCGACCTCGTGCACGGTAGCTAAATGCGCTACCACTCTGCTACGAGGCGGACATAGCTAAATTATTAAACCCTTAACATAATCATTATTCCATATCCACTCTCTATATGGAGCATATGTATTCCACATGCAACAATCCTAATCACGATAAAAAAAATATCACAATTAAAAATAATGTGCACTTTAAATGGGTCAGAAAACCGTTTAGTCTATAAAAAGGCACTCTGATATATTATGTACATTTTTAATCGCGATCCTAAGTTACTATCGGATGTTTGCAGCACATAAGACATTATTAATAAAGATAATGTTTTTTCTGGGTTATTATGCGGTGTTTGTAGGCACAATAACCCAGAAAAAACATAATATATATTCTGAGGGCCGTGAAAACTCTAGAACTTTGATTGTTTATACAGCCAATAATGTTAATTTTTTAAAAACTTTTTTAAAGGCATTCAATAAATCATGATCTATAGGTACTTACAGTCTCGTAAATATATAAGGTTTTAATAGTGTTCACATGTGAAGCGTCGCGCCATTTCACTGTATATATTATACAAGTTCTGATAATTGGTAGATATGGATATAAAATACTAGGCGAATGTTGTAATACATCAAGTGGCTAGTTAACCCGGCCAATGACAGGTATAAGCCCTGTAAACGCCTAAATATCCATATTCCCTTCAAAACCTCTTGTCTCTGTTAAGATGTCAAATGGAAGTTTATTACAGGTCATATGCCCTTTTTTTATCATCATCATCATCATACCATATCTGCTGCCTATGTGGAGCATATGGAATCCTCAAACTGCCTCCAGGCTAAGCGATCGGACGCCAGCTCTCGTGCATCCTCCCAAGTCAAGTCCACGTCCCGCAGCTCTGACGCAAATTGCCCTTTAAATGCCTAAATATCCATGTTCCCTTGCAAACTTCTCTTCTCGTGTCACAACGGTCTAGGTAAAAAAAATATAAATGTAATGTTTATATTATATTAATTATTAATAGCTTCTACGCTAACGGGTTAAGACACCTTAAAGTTTATTGTAGGTAAGTAAAGTTTCCAAATTCTTAACACGTACAGTGCCGATGGCTGACTGATAAAACACATTGGGAAAGTTTTTGCTTTATACTAAATTTGCTACTTAATTTTATCTGCTGCTCAGCGTTATCATCTCAATACTTTTTTTAGTATCTCATTTTTTGTACCGTATGGGAGAGACAATTTAAAAAAACATATGTATATTTATACCTACTACTCAAGTTCAAGTTCAGTGCAACAAAATGGCATTTATTTAAAAAAAAAAAATATATTACTAAAAATTAAAAAAGATTTCACTAACCATGTGGTTATCAGAGGATTTCTTTAGATATAGGCCTTGGCATGTAAAATCACCGTAAATAACAAAAAATAAATAATTAAAAACCAATATCAAATTTTAGTTGCTAATCGCACCCAATGGTGCATAGGGCACTGCATTGGTACTTATATAAACTCGACTATAAACAATTTTTCAAAATTATTGTTATGTGATAAAATAGTTTCCCATACGATTAAAAAGTAAAATTACCTATATTAAAAATATGAGCAAACCTTCTTAACAATAATAAATCTAAACACAAAGCCTCGGATATTTATTTAGTGGCGTGCCTGGCGGCCGTTTGGGGGATGGTCGGGAAGGATATTGTCAGTAGGTTAAAATAACGATCCATCATTTCCAAAATATGCTTCTATTTCGTTAATTGATCAGAAAATGTTTACAAAGAAATGTTTATTCATGTGGGTTTATTTTAACAATATTTACGCCTTTATTTGCGTAAACGTGGAAAACCGTATCCGCATTTCCCAATAAATTTATTTTAAATAGAGTTAAAATAAAAATGCGATAAGTAATTTTCTAGTTTTCGTTTGATCCTTTAATGGTGCTTTAGGCACTGAATTGCACGCCGAAATGTTATCTTGTGCAGGTGAACAAGCAACTAGTCAATATAAACATTATGTTTGTACGGAGTAGGATGCATTAAGTGCACTTGGGGGGACAATTGTAGAATAAGATGAATAAGTAGAATAAGGCTAAATTGGCAGTTCATAATGGAGTTCTGGTACCAACCCTTAAGTATGGTGGTGAAGCGTGGTGTTGGAAAAAGAAGGACGAAAGTAGACTGAATGCAGTTGAAATGCGATCTCTCAGGCGAATGTGTGGTAAAACTATATATGATAGGTGTCGAAATCAGAGCAGAATGCAAGGCTGAGAAAGGCAAATTAAGAAAGGTCTTTTACGGTGGTTCGGTCATGTAGAGCGAATGGATGATCAAAAGAAAAAAATATATGATGCGACTGTGCCTGGATGTAGAAATCGAGGAAGGCCGAGAAAGACATGGCATGATCAAGTAAAATAAGTGCTTGTAAGTGGGCATGTAAGAAGTCGGAATAATCGACGTGCGTGCACGAGAAGATGTATGAATGTGGAGGAAGCAAGAGAAGTATGCCAGGACAGAGTGGTGTGGCGTTCTATCCTCTCTGCTTACTCCTTCGGAAAAATGGCATGATGGATAGTTAGTTAGATAAATATTTGAATAAAATTATTGACAATAATCCCTGATTTCTCATTTATACTTGCTTTGTTGGCTAATTATAATTAGCCAACAAAGCAATGAAATAAGATTTTGATGATGAAATATTAACACAATACTACCTACTCTCCCCTCCGCACGCAATGGTACATAGGGCACTGCAATGATTCTGCTCAATATTAATGTTATCAGAACACATGTAGGTATAAATAACAAATATGTAGTATTTTTTTTTTTACGATTGAGCTCAATATCGCTTGCATGTCAGCAAACGTGATAGCTACTCACCACGTAGCAAGTAAGTAATTATTTTTTTAATCTCATAAATTTTATTAGCTGACAACGAAATTCCATTAATTATTTCAATATTACATTAATTTATAGTAGATACATTAGTAAATTGTGCCTAATTACCTTCTTTTGTCGCTCACAAACAAATGAAATGCATTGCTAGAGGCGAAATAATTACTGCAAACTAAATTGATCCCTTTTACTATGCGTGTAAATTACAATGCAGTCTATTTGTGTTTATGGGTTTACACAAACTATACAAAAAAAATCCACGTTCAATCCATGTTCAATTTTTCTGAATCTACAAAATATATAGAGCCACACATTTAAAGCCACAGTTTTGCAGGAAACGCAATTTTAGGGTCAGTTTCATAGATTTCTCTAATTTAATTTGCTTTGTGTCTCAATAAAATAAGTTGACGTTAAAAATGACTAAAATTGTCTTGACAACGATGCAGCTTTTTGGCTTATAAATAATAAATTATTCATTTAATTAACAATATTTTGAACGTATACAAATACTGGTAGACAAGTTAATGGATTATACCCATGCTGGGCTGATATCAGATATTATTGATTTAATTACTTATTTATTTATTTAAAGTTCTGTGCTGAAAAACTTACATTACAGGTGACCTATTTTGTAAATTTTAGGGATTATGGAATGCATATGAAAGAAGATAGTCGACGAATGTATTAAGTCATACATAATTACTAATAAATATAATTTAGGTGTACTTTTTGCGGTTTTTGAAAAGATTTAAAAATAAATTTATTTAATAAAGTTTGTTTGGTTAATTGCGCCTTTAAAAACATAACATTATGAACGGGTTAAACAATAAAAAACAATTGCAATGTTAAATGTCTCACTTCGACACTCCACACTATAAAAATAATAAAGGAGTGTATAACTTGCCAGAGCTGCACTTTGCTTGCATTAAGTTTAATGCATTTTTTATTAGCGGATACATAAATATGTTAAGCAGAGGATGCCATTATTGCATCAGTTAACATTTTTGTAACGTGTAACATTTAAATTCCTTACTTGTTATAGAAAAATGTATGTTTTAATATATGTTTTTTTTTAAATCCACGGATTACATATTATGAAAAAATTAAGTGTAAGGATTTTTTTAAATTAAGTAACCACTGGCATGTTTTGAGAATACGGTATTCATATGACAAGCAACTCTAATTGGATTCGTTCCTATTTTTGATTTTGATTTTTAAAAAAAATATTGAAAAACTACAATATCAAGGGAATTTTTTTTTTTTTTTTACGATGTCATATGAATTTTTTAGCGCAGTTTGAAATTGCGCTTTTTCAAATCGCTCGCAAATTCCTTCATTTGACGCGCATGCGGTGTGACGTCACAGCAATATAGGCGCTCACTTCGTAATGAATTTCACGCCTTTCATGGTGGACGGGTATGACGTCATTAACCAATAACGGGCGTCAAAAATAATTCGTATTTTCGTGTTTTTAAAACATAAATTTATAAATGAAAACAACATTTTTGATTATTGTGCTTTATATCGTTTGAATTGTTAAAATATACTTTATATTTATATAAAATATTAACGTTTTTAAGAATATTCGTGCTATCGGTTAGAACCCTATTCTGTAACTAGATTCATTATGTTACTAAATATAGGTTTATAAGGTTTTTACATACGAACAGCCACAAAGCTTCGAAAGAATTATCTCATCAGTATACTCAAATTCTTAACGTTCGTAGCACAGTAAAAACGAGTATTTAATACATATATCGCACCATGAATACTAAACTGCACTAACACAAAAAAAAAACTATTGGGATATCGCGAAAATTTGATTTTGACTTCGATTTTTTTCTTATCGCGACACAGAAAGTATCACATTTCTTAGATAAAAAAGTTACGGTGTGAGCTATAGCGTAGCATTCTCAGCTCATTTTCACACTTAATGCAGTTTACTATTCATGATGCGATATGTTCAACAACTGTAAAACCACAATTTAAAAATATTAAAAAAAAAAAAACAATATACACACAATTTTATCTTGTTACAGTGTCTGGACAAGGGTTGCTTTTAAAATACCATTTTCAAGTTTTTGAACTGAATTAAAGTCACTTCTACCTAGCTACCGATTCGTTAAACTAAGCTTAGGATGACAGACAAAAATTCATTATGTTCATGACACAGTATTAAATATATCTTTTTCAGTAGCTGATCATCTTTTTCCTTTGAAATTTCAAGGGAAAAGGGGGGGGTCCCCCATTCCTTTTTTTAACAAAAAAGGGAGGAAAAGGACAAAAA
>JAGVSP010005531.1:0-15065 GCA_022494985.1 Micrasema minimum
TAATGCGGGTATTGTAATGCCTTGGGATTTTCTCCGTAATTTTCTATCAAACTAAGCGGTATTTTCCGATTTATGTTGGTAGAAATAGTACTTTCGCAACATAGTTATCAAGAAATACTACAACTGAAGAAATTTCATGTAGAATATTACGTTTTATGGTATAAAAACTTTAGCAGAACAACTATAAAGTACTGGTACTTCTGTGAGTAAATATATTTTTACCCATGCAGAGTAGAGATACTACTACTACTCCTTTCCCTTATCCGCAACCCAAATGGTGAATAGGGCAATGCATTGGTACACCAAGTGCAGTGTATATTGATCATTTTCTCAAATAAAGGTGAGATGATCAGTCATAAGATAATTAAGATAATTCTCAATAATTAATAAAATAACTAAATATCTCCTATATAGTTGTAAATAATAAAGTTTTTTTGTTATAATATATATTTTCAGATGACTGATAATTTTTTTAAAAATCCATATATTATCAACACATATGGCCTATTAATCTATATTATGGGCGTTAATAATAAATAAATAAAATACAAGCGCAAAATGCTTAGCAATTTTCTCAATGGATGACAGAGAGTGTTCACTTGTGAAGCGTCGCGCCATTTTACTGTATATTGGGAGATATGGAGATCAAATACTAGGTGAAATGGGGAATGTTGTAATACATCAAGTGGCCCAACTTAACCCACCAATGACAGGTCATAAACCCTGTAAAGCGCCTAATTATCCATAATCCCCTTCCAAAACTTCTCGTCTCTGTTGAGATGTCGAATTGTAAATAAAATACACCCTCGATGTTGGTGAATATCTCAATAAGGTGAAAGAGTTGACACAGAATATAACGCTATTTTTGGCTTTAGGATTCTGTGTTTAAAAATAAAGTAAAGTGTACGTATTTTTAAAAAGAACAATATGTTAATTCTCAGTTTTGCGCCCCACGTTGGACGCCATTGCAATAATTTTTCCAATATTGGTATGGGTGAGCGAAGTTGGGCGGGGGACAAGACAAAGAGTACACACAATATAGACTCCAGCTTCTAGAGTAAGAAGAATAGAGGCAGTTAATTTCGCATTTCTGCACTTGCGTCGACCTATGGCCGAGGGAATTGTGAAATTCGGCGGCCATGTTCTGATCCGTTCCCTAGTTCCGACAACAATGGATGGTGCATTTAATCAAAAAATATACATCCGGGACACGGATGCACGTGCACATCGCGAAAACGTTTTCGAGATTTTAACACATAAAAACAGCACAAAGCACCAACGGCTTCCTATGGCACAAATGTACAATCACTTTTAATATCGATTAACTTATTTGATTTTTAAATTCTGTGATCTACACGTATCGGTCATAATGATGTGGAACGTGGGAATTTCCCTTAGCGGGACGTGCAATAAAACGTGGCGGACATCCGCATCCGACGAAAATATGGGGCCAGGTTGAGCGCAACAATCGCGGAAAGTCCTTAGTATTTTTTAATACTCCATATAGAACTGAAAAAGAAGTTCTGTTCTCGAATCTCTAAAATGAAATCATTTGTGAAAATTGACTAAAATAAAAAACATGTTTTCTCAATTATGAAAAACAAAGTAATGGTACTAGTTTAATGAACATATTAATGAAAAATATCGATGAAACTACAATGACTAAGAAGAAACAAAGAATTTAAAAAAAAAAAACTTTTTGAGTACGAACAACACAAAAAACATTTTTCAGGTTAATTTTGCGCGATCGTTTTTACACGGGATTATTATGCATTTTTGCGTATTCAGGGTTACCGATAGAACTTTAATCAAATATAAATTCGGCCATAACTTGATTTCCTCATTTTTGCAGAAGTTTTTTTCCTGACATATTTTGAAACATGTAACTTTCAATTTATCCCATATGTCAAAATTTTCATGTGGAGGAGGTCGAATGGAGCGTCCAGCGCCTGCCCAACTATATCATAGATTCAAAGAGCTGCAATAAGGAGACCTGTCTTTAGACCACACAAGAAGAAAGAGACAGATGACATAAAAATACTGATAGGATCCAAATGGCAGCTCGAGGCCCAGTACAGAAAGCAGTGGACCAATATGGGGGAGCCCTATGTACCCAGCAGTGGACGACAATGGCTTTATGAAGAAGAAGAAGAGAGTATCTTTGACAGGTACCTGAAGCGTAAGACTGATCATCTTAATACTTTATGTAATGAAATTGAACATACACTGCACATTGTAGACAAACCGATGCAGTTCCTATGCACTACTTTGGGACTGCTGCTCTCGAAAGATAACCCCGAAATCGTAAATACAACACAAGGACGACAAATAATTGTTGTTGTTATTTTTAAAATATAGTTTATAGATTCAGGCATGCAAAAAAGAATTAGAAAAATATGGAAGGTTTAGGGGATTAAATGAGTGATCTATCTGTCAGTTGCCCTTTTGTACGCTGATAGACGCACGTTCTTATAACGCGCTTGATAGTGAAGGGGATCTGACAGTCCTTGGTCACTTAATATCTTTTCAATGTGTGCAAGGATAGTGATTTTGTAAATGAATGTGGTAAAAAGTCAAATGTTATTGCAATTTTGAAAGAAATGTGAATATGACCGTAATGAAATATTATAGAAAATGGAGATAGATAGAAGCACAATTGAAAGCAATTTGTATATTTATGGGACAGTATGTTTACATAGAACGGAAAATGTGGATAAAGGACAATTGAGAGAAGGGTTAGTGCCGGAAAACAGATTTTTAACATGGTGCCTTGAAATCGAAGTAGTGGCAAAAAAAGAACTTATCGAAAGAAGCAAAAATGGCAGTACACAACGCATTCTGGTACCAACCCTTATGCGTGGTGATGAAAAAGAAGGTTGAAAGTAGACTAAACGCTTTTGAAAATTATCTCTACAGCGAATTGTGTGGTAAGACAATGTATGATAGGTGTAACAGATGTCGAAATATAACAGAAATGCAAGTCTATTAGATAAGCATTATCGACAAAATTAAGAAAGGCCTTTTACGTTTTTTGGTCATGTGGAGCGGAGTTGAGTGATGAAAGAACGGCTAAAAGAAGTTTTAAAATGCAGTGTGTGCTTGGATGTAGAAGCCGAGGAAGGCCGAAAAAAGACATAGCATGACCAAGTACGACAAGTACTTGAAAGATGGACATGTAAAAAGTCGGAAATAATCGGCGTATGTGCATTGAGAAGATGTATGAATGTAGAGGAAGCAAAGGAAGTACGCCAGGACAGAGTGGTAATTGGCGTTTTATCCTCTCAGCCTACCACTATCGGGGGAATGGCGTGATGGTTAGTTAGTTAGTTAAATTGGACTTTTACTAGCTGCCACAACCGGAGATCTTCACATTTGGTCCTTTTGAACGGATATGAACATCAGTGACCTATGAATGCTTCATAAATTTTTCCACCGAAAGACGATTATTGGATTCAAGATATTGTGGCTTATTTTACTATCAGGTACAGATATTTCCATACATAAGGTATTTCTTAAATAGCACATTTCCACCAAACAAATAATGCAATATTAATTAGAATTCGAGAATTTACATATATTAAATCGACCTTGCCTACGTAAAACATGACCGGATTAATTTAAATTCTTATCAACATGCTATAATAATATACATATATTATCATTCACGATTTAAATTATGCAAGCGAATTTAAATTTTGAGTTATTATTATAATGCAGAGCTGATTTATTAGACATTTTTCACATATTTATATTCTACAATACCAGAATTCATAAATCGTTTTAAAGAAGTGTCAGCGAAATAAATTTTACTATCATTATTTTACTGGTGTCCAACTTTTTTTTAATATTATATGATTAGAATATTAATTCAATCATATATTTATGTACCTACTCCTTTCAAAATTTGTCAATAATATATGGTTATCAGATGATGATCGTTCCGGAATGGGAAAATTAAATTTTGTAATACATCAAGTGATCACTTAACCCACCCGATGACAAGTCATAAGCCCTGTGAACGCCTAGATAATCCATATTCGTTTCCAGAGCTTCTCTGTCTCTGTGAGATGCCATAAATAATAAAAATATAAAAATGTTTATATTGAAAAGTGTTGAATGCTTAAAATTGTAATAGATTTTTTATATAATTACTAGCTGATACCCGTCGCGTTGCTGCCGCAGAAGAAACAGGTAATTCTAGAAATATCGATTGAAATTTGAAAGATTTATCTCGTTTCTTTGGGAATTGGTAATAGAAGGAATGCTTTGTATTTTCTTTCTGATGATATAAATGCATTTATGAAAATTGAATAACTCGTATAATGTGTATACTCGTATGTATAAAGGTATAGTGTAAAATGTTATTTATTTTATTTTGGTGACTTTATTTTTCAAGTGCTTCATGGTAGGTATTTATAATAAATATTTTTTGTTTATCCGTCTTTGCATAAACAATTAAATTTCTTGGCTGTCCGACTCGTAAATTTAATATGACTCTATTACTTCCTAAAAGACCCTTGGACATTTTTTTTTTTTAAATGTGTGTGGCAGGTCCGACGCATGAATGGAATTTACTCTTAGATGAAAAAAAGGTGCGTCCGTCAAGTTGCATTTCAAATATAAACTCTATATTCGAAAACAGGTCACCCAAAACCCTTTAAACGATACCAATCTTTATTTTATAAAAAAGATGTGCGTCCGCCATCTTGGATTTAAAAATAAACGCTTAATTCAAAATCAGGACGCCCCGTATCGTCTAAAAAACGATACCCATCTTCATATTTATGAAAAAAAGGTGCGTCCGCCATCTTGGATATCAAAATAAAACTTTAAATTTGAAATCAGTACGCGAACACGCCCTAAAAACGATGCAAACCTTCATTTTATGAAAAAAATGTGTGTCCGCCATCTTGAATTTCCGAATAAACTCTTAATTCGAAATCAGGACGCCCATACGCCCTAAAAACGATACCCATCTTCATTTTATGAAAAAAAGGTGCGTCCGCCATCTTGGATATCAAAATAAACTTTAAATTTGAAATCAGAGCCCCCAAGAACCATTTAAAACGATACCCATTCTTCACTTTGTGAAAAAAAGAGACAACCGCCATCTTGGAATAAAAAATAAACGCTAGATTCGAAATCAGGGCCCCCCAAAACCATTAAAACGATACCCATCTTCATTTTCTGAAAAAAAGGGACGACCGCCATCTTGGATTTAAAAATAAACGCTAGATTCGAAATCAGGGCCCCCAAAAACCTTTAAAACGATACCCAACATCCTTCTATGAAAAAAAGCTTTGTCCGCCATCTTGGATTTAAAAATAAAAGCTAAATTCGAAATCAGGACCCTTAAAAACGCTTTAAACGATACCCAACTTTATTTTATGAAAAAAAAGTTGCGTCCGCCATCTTGGATTTAAAAATAGCTAAAAGCTAAATTCGAAATCAGGACCCTTAAAAAACCCTTAAAACGATACCCAACTTTATTTGATGAAAAAACGTTGCGTCCGCCATCTTGGATTTAAAAATAAACTCTAAATTCGAAATCAGCACCCTTAAAACCCTTAAAACGATACCCTACTTTATTTTACGAAAAAAAGGTACGCCCGCCATTTTGGAATTTAAAAAAATCCATATGCTGTGCATGGGAAGCAATTCTGTAATAGGAAGTAATGGTGATGATAATTATTAAATTTAAAAAAAATTAAAACTCATTCGGCATTATACAAATAGAATATATATTTTTCGGGAATTGTGCGAGTCCATAATATGATCCATATGTTCACCTCGTAGCACAGTGGTAGCCCATTTTACTACCGTGTATGAGGTCGCCGGTTCGATTCCCGTAGAGGGTCAAGATGAAATATGAATTTAATTACATGTTAATTTTTACATTAATATTGTACTTATGTATTTACAATTTAATTATTCGGGAATGGTTTTTTAGTTAGCCAATTAATACCACCTGATTGTCATGAATGGGCGTCAAGATAAAATTTTAGACCTGATTCATCCTACTTTCATGTAATACTGAAGCATAAACTGAGACACCTACTTTGGTAATAAAATGATCAAGAGACAGTGCCACTATGCACCATTGGCCAGTGCCCTATGCACCATTGGGATAAGGAGAGTAGTAGTAGCAAATGCTCCAAATTTCAAACAAAGATTCTTGTAGCTCGAAGGAGAAATAAAAACTTCTAGGTAGACTACCTATAATATAAACTCCAAACGAATTATAAGGTAGGTACTTTTTATTACGAATTCACTGTCTGTTAATGATTTTATTCCATAGCCATAAAAATTAAAACAGATTAAACTTAAAATATTATATAGTAAAAAATAATGTTTTTAAAACGTTATAACTTTTTTATTTTTCCCAGCTAGAAACGATTTTTAGGTGTCTTTGAACTTGGAATTTTGTCTTCTTTCTATTTATTGCAAAAAACAGAGCTCTGCAGAGTTATTCTCGATCAGGAGAAGCCCTTGTCAAACGACGATTTTTTTTCTCATAGAGAAAAACTGACGATGAAACTAACACAGAAATCTTGAACAAAAAAACATTTTCGGAGGTAAAAAATGCACTCGATAGCTCAAAACCAATTCACGGCACTTATTTATTGTGAAAAAAGTCCGAATCGGGGGTGTAAATAAATTTAAAAATGTAATTGAAAGTTCGATGTATATAAAATAAAATTGTATACGTGAATGAAAACGACATTAGCGCCTTTTGCTGTACAGCATTATTTGACGACATTTTTTTATAAAGCTTTAATGTACTATTAGCTATGCAGTTCTATCGGTTACATGGCGCATCTAAAATTCACACCGGAACTGTCACTAAATCATATCAAATACACAAATACAAAAATTTATAAAATGGATGTTATAATTGCAGGAACCTTCCCAGGAGTGAATAAAAACAACCCTCTAGAACAACTTATTGCAATCGGATAAGCGGTTTATGAATATAAAAAGGACTCGTACATACATACATACATACATACAAAACTTACATTCATTTTTATATATTAGATTAAATTATTACAGAAAAACGTAAAATGTACGGGATCATTATCTTTTATATCCGTTTCTATGGTGGCATAGGCATATGGAACGAAAATCATAAAGTGCAGTGAATTCTTTATAATTTGTTACATCGAAGTTCAGATGAACTTTACCGTAATTAATCGTCCCAAGTATTTGGAACGCATCATGAGTAAAATGGCGCATGTGATAATAACAGCGTACGTCCAAATAATGACATGAGAAGTTTAGTAAAATAGACATTAAGAGTATCACATACGCAATTTGAATGCAAAGTATATTCTTAATGATTAGATCAGCCGGTGATTCGTACCATTGGCAGATTTTCGAAATTCGTCATACGGTTTTTATTAATATGTACAACAAACAAGTATAGAGCACCACGTATCTTCATGTTTATGTGGTCTTGTTTATTTCATTCAATAAAATTAACTTTAGCCAAATTATTAAATTTAACACCGCAGGAATATTAAACAATTTTAAATTTAGGAATAAGTATTTAATGTACCAGTTACGTAAATAATATGATTCCGCATCACTTTTTTAATAAACATATTATCAACATAGCTCAAATTAAATACTTGATTTTGATTTTGTACTAGTTAATACATTTCTAATTGACTATAGTAGTATTGGTGACAGACTCGTAACTTAGATGGAGGATGTTTATATCTACCCCACCTGACATAAAATATCGTCATTTATATTTAGTGAAATTTACACATGAAAATACAAATTATACAGTTTATTGATAACACTTATGTTAAACTACTTTTCAAATCCCCCATTTTTTATATTATTATTTCATCAAAAACCATTTCGAACAAAAGGTAAATGAAATCTAAGTTAATACCGATGTCCGTAGATACTTGGAACTATTTCTAATGAGAAGATTTTTATTATACATTAAAAATATAAGAAATAAAGTTTATACGACAATTAATTCGGAAGACTGATCAATGCACTTTTTTGCTTGGGGCACTTTACAAAACCTCAGTTTTATATTGTTTATATGTCTTGGTTTAAGCGAGATGTATCATAAAAAATGTAATATTCGAACAAAAGTAACACTGATTTGATTCGAAAAGATGCATTATACAAATGCATTTGCGCACTCGGACGAAAGGGAATGTCCTCTAGTAATTTAGAATTTGCAACGGCAGCTGTACTGTAGTCGACGTTTTGCGAAAGTTCTTGGTGAAGCTTTAAAAGTAATATAATGACATATTATTCACGGGTTTTAATATACATTGAATGCTTAATTACGATTAATGCGTATAGCTGAAGCATATAAGGCTGTGAATTTTAGAATACATGTCAAGATATAATTAATTATCAGGTGATCCAATAATATTTGTAAAGCAAAAAGCATGTACACAAGTGTCATGAGAAATTATGGAATACTACATTGTCTGTTGAGATGTCAAATTGTAAAAAAAAATACACCCTCGGATTTGGTGAATATCTCAATATGGTAAGAGTTGACACAAATATAACGCTTTTTGGATTTAGGATTCGTGTTTTAAATATTGTAAGTGTACGTATTTTTAAAAGAACAATATGTTTATTTCAGTTTTGCGCCCCACGTTGGACGCCATTGCAATATTTTTTCCAATATTGGTATGGGTGAGCAAAGCGGGGGACAAGACGAAAGAGTACACACAATATAGACTCCAGCTTCTAGAGTAAGAGAATAGAGGCAGTTATTTCGCATTCTGCACTGCGTACTTGGCCGAGGGAATTGAAATTCTGGCGGCCATGTTCTGATCCGTTCCCTATTCCGACAACAATGGAGGGCCTTTAATCAAAAAATACATCCGGGACCGTATGCACGGCACATCGCGAAACGTTTTCGAGATTTTACACATAAAAACAGCACAAGCACCACGCATTCCCATGGCACATACGTACAATCACTTTTAATTCGATTAATTTTTTATTTTAAATTCTGTGATCTAAACGTATCGGTCTTAAGGATCGGAACGTGGAAGTTCCTTAGCGGGACGTGCAATAATAATGGCGGACATCCGATCCAACGAAAATATGGGGCAGGTTGAGCGCATCGCGGAATCCTCAGTATTTTTATGCTCCATATAGAACTGTAAAAGAAATTTCTCGAATCTCTAAAATGAATCATTTGTGAAATTGACTAAAATAAAAACATTTCTCAAGTATTGAAAAAAAAAAGTGATGGTACTAGTTTAATGATCATATTATTAAACTTCGATGAAACTACTACTACTAAGAAGAAACACAGAATTTAAAAAAAAAACTTTTTGAGTACACAACACAACAAACATTTTTCAGGTTATTTTGCGCACGTTTACAATATAGCATTTTTACGTACCATAGTTACCGTAGAACTTTAAAAAATATACGTTCGCCATAACTTGTTTCCTACTTTCTGCCAGAGTTTTTTTCTGACAATTTGAAACATGTAACGTTTGATTTTCATATTAATATTTCATGTGTGTGAGGACCGATGGACGAAGCGCCTGCTGAACTGGAGACCTAGAGCTGCAAGGAGACCTGTAGGAAGACCACCAAGAAGATGGACAGATGACATAAAAATTACTGCAGGATCCAGATGGCAGCTCGAGGCCCAGGACAGAAAGCAGTGGACCAATATGGGGGAGGCCTATGTCCAGCAGTGGACGAACAATGGCTGATGAAGAAGAAGAAGAAGAGTGTGTTACCTTGGACTGGTACTGAAGCGTAAGACTGATCATCTTACCTTCATGTAATGAAATGATCATACACTGCACTTTGTGTACCGATGCAGTGTTCTATGCACTATTGGGTGCGGATAAGAGAAAGTAACCCCGAAATCGAATTTGTCACAAGGACACAAAATTTTGTTGTTATTTTAAAACTAGTTTATAGTTTTAATGCATAAAAGAATTGAAAAGTATGGATGTGGGAGCGAAAATGAGTGATCTAACTGACAGTTGCCTTTTGTACGCTGATGACGCAGTGCTTCTTGCTGATAGTGAAGGGGAGCTGCAGTCCTTGGTCACTAAGGTTTTCAATGTGTGCAAGGAGAGTGATTTTGTTAATGAATGTGGAAAAGTCAAATGTGATGGTTTTTGAACGAAATGTGAATATGACCGTATGTAATATTATAGTAAATGGAGACAGATTGAAGCAGGTTGAAGAATTTGTATATTTGGGAAGTATGTTTACAAGAGACGGAAATGTGGATAAGGACATTGAGAGAAGGGTTAGTGCCGGAAACAGAGTTAATGGTGCCTTGAAATCGATAGTGGCAAAAAAAAACTTATCGAAAGAAGCAAAACTGGCAGTACACAACGGAGTTCTGGTACCAACCCTTATGCGTGGTGTTGGAAAAAGAAGGATGAAAGTAGACTAAACGCTGTTGAAATGCGATCTCTCAGGCGAATGTGTGGTAAGATTATGTATGATAGGTGTACAGATGTCGAAATTAGAACAGAATGCAAGGCTGAGATAAGCATTATCGACAAAATTAAGAATGGGCTTTTACGATGGTTTGGTCATGTGGAGCGAATGAGTGATGAAAGAACGGCTAAAAGAAGTTTAAATGCAGGTGTGCTTGGATGTAGAAGCCGAGGAAGGCCGAAAAAGACATAGCATGACCAAGTACGACAAGTACTTGAAAGTGGACATGTGAAAAGTCGGAATAATCGGCGAATGTGCATGAGAAGATGTATGAATGTAGAGGAAGCAAAGGAAGTATGTCAGGACAGAGTGGTATGGCGTTTTATCCTCTCAGCCTACCACTTCGGGGGAATGGCGTGATGGTTAGTTAGTTAGTTAAATTGGACTTTTACTGCTGCCACAACCGGAGATCTTCACATTTGGTCCTTTGAACCGGATATGAACCAGTGACCTATGAATGCTTCACAATGTTTTCCACGAAAGACGATTATTTTCAAGATATGTGGCTTATTGACTATCAGGTACAGATATTTCCATACATAAGGTATTCTTAAATAGCACATTTCCCTAACAAATAATGCAATATTATTAGAATTCGAGAATTTACATATATTAAATCGACCTTGCCTACGTAAAACATGACCGGATTAATTTAGATTCTTATCAACATGCTATAATAATATATTATCATTCACGATTCTAATGCAAGCGAATTTAATTTTGAGTTATTATATGCAGAGCTGATTTATTAGACATTTTCTCATATTTATATTCTACAATACCAGAATTCATAAATCGTATTAAAGAAGTGTCAGCGAAATAATTTTACTATCATTATTTTACTGGTGTCCAATTTTTTAATATTATATTTAGAATTATAATTCAATCATATATTTATGTACCTACACCTTTCAAAATTTGTCATAATATATGGTTATCAGATGATGAACGGAATGGGGAATGTTGTAATACATCAAGTGATCACTTAACCCACCCGATGACAAGTCATAAGCCCTGTGAACGCCTAGATAATCCATATTCGTTTCCAGAGCTTCTCTGTCTCTGTCGAGATGCCAATAATAATAAATATAAAATTGTTTATATTGAAAAGTGGTTGAATGCTTAATTGTAATAGATTTTTTATTAATTATTTGGTTTACTGTAAAACGTAAAATGTTTACTTAGTATTCCTTATCCGTTTCTAGTGGTGCATAGGGCATTGCATTAAAACATTAAGTGCAGTGAATCTCTATAATTTGTTACATGAAGGCAAGATGATCACTCTTACGTATTAATCAGTCCAAGGTATTTAGGCGCATATTGAGTATTTTTAATGTGAAAATCACGCGTTTATGACGGTAATCGATCAAGTTTATTATATTTTTATTATTTATCACATACGCGTTGTGATAAGTAATAAATGTAGATATTTTGGTGATTCGTACCCCGGCAATTTTCGATATTCGTATGTTTGTTTATTAATACGTATCAACAAACAGAGAGCACCTAAGGCTTCATGTTTTTTAGTTTATTTATTTCATTCACAAAAAAAACTTATTGACAAGGGGGAAACCTTACACGCGATAGTATAACAATGATCAATTTGATGTCGATAGTACGTGTATAAGTGTACAGGGTGACAAATATGAACCGAACGTTTTTTTATAAACGGTACTCAGTTGCTCTTCAAGGAAAGCTGATTTTATTTTAACTAAGTTAAGAGATTTCCACGAAGTACCATAGTTGGACGATTCATGAGCTACCTGCACCGCTTTAAAATCTCAAAAACCAACAGCTGAACGTGTGATGATGAAACCTAGGGAGGTGAGGGAGATGACCCTGATTTGTTGATGCATTTTCCCCTTTTCAGCTATAAAAGAACGCAGCTAGAAGCGCGATGCAGAAAACAAGGTGAAGATCTACAGGACATCCAGTCCGTGATAAGTCACAAAATACTATCACAAGAGGTGGTATCATACATGATAAATATAGTTAAGAAAAAAAAAATTTTCAAGTTAATCGGAAGACCATTGATATTTTAGCCACCACTTTGGTTACCTCTAGTGGTGATTGCTTTGTGTGGGTGCACAGAGAGAAATGAAAGAGTACTTACGGTTTCTAGTGCACACAATTTGGTGGCAAGAAATTTGTACAAAAGCGACGTGTAGTCACGATGAAGATTAAAATGTCTCTCGTCATTGTCCGATAGCGTTCGGCAGAGTTCGATAGCGTTCGGCAGAGTTCGGTAGGTCTTGCTTCGTTCCGTGTCGCCCGCGTGACGTATTTCTTCCGCCACAATATCCATCAATGCTCCATGACGAGTTTTTCGTGGTTTTCTCGTCATCTAAGGCAAATGCAAAGAAGCTCCTTTTGGTCCACATTAGATTATCCCGTCTGATCCTCGCACTAAGTAAAGCCAGAAGCCATGTATCCCTTTGAAGTAAATAAGCCTTGTAGACTATAAGCAAGGCAATTCTGGTCAAAATTCATTTATTAACAGATCCTGCAACACGTATAACAATACGTTTAATTATTTAGATTTAAATCATGTTAAATTGGATAGGTTGAAGAAAGATGCTGCAATTATTTTGTTTTAAAATATGTAATTTAGTCAATTTAATAAGGTATGTGATGAGTACCTATCCTGTACATACATTGATTATCAAGGTATTATAGTTTTTATTTTTCTAAATTTTAATTTCTAAAAAATGTTACTTTTATTTTTCAGTTATGTTATTTTTCCTTTAAAACATTTTATTTATGCGTTACATATTACAAATAAGCAACTGTGTACAGGATAGGTACTTTGCAACAATAATTACTATGTAAATGTTTCAATGTTTTTAGATACTTAAGTTAGATAGCCTATTTAAGTAAGTGTACCTGTCCATAGAAATTAATGCTGTATATATTTAAAATAAGTATATGTCTGTTGGCTGTCCATAAGCAAATAAAAAAAATAAAAATTTATATAAAAAAAAAGACTCCACCTAACATCTCTTGGTCAATCACACTCACACGCACCTCTTCTGCAATGGCATCTTCCAACATCATTATTTTATGGGATTTGTGGGCATAGACACGTTCCTTTAAGTACCCTCAGAGGAAAAACAACAGGATAAGTTCGGGGACCTCGGCGGCCATAATCGTCACCGAAACGCGAAATGAGGCAATCAGGGATCATGTTCCTCACAGCTTCCATAGATGCATTGGCAATCCACTGCCCCATAACTACTGAAATGGTATGCTATACCGAAGAGAATGACTAGCATCCCCTCCCTCTACCACGCCTACTGGTTAAATATAGTACATTTTAAAAACGTTCGGTTACGCGTCACCATGTAGTAAAAACTTCCGGGAAACCGACTTTTGACAGACAATCAATACCCATAATATTATACAAAACGATTATCAATTTTATGGCGTATGCTTTTAAATTTTCTACATTATGTATATGTGTATTTGACAGCGGATATGAGGTATGATCATCGAATAAAATTGTTAACGATGATCGTAAGTGATGCACACGGAATTCATTTAAGTTTAATTGCTTTTAACCTGACTTAATTTATGTTTGTTTTTATAATAAAAGATATTAATTAAAAATAAATATAATTAATGGTTTTTTTTGGAAGCACCTGCATGCATGAGGTCGCAGGTTCGATTCCCGTTGGCGGTCAACATGAAATATTTATTTACATATGATGTTCATATTTAAAATATGAAAATCTTTCGTGAATAAATATATGCATATATATTTTTTTTTTTTTAAATTATTTTTTATTTTATTAAAAAGAAATCTATGCAATCTTATGATATTTGCACGTATTTCAATTTGTAAATACTATTTTCAATAAAGCCTAAGCGGCTTGTGCTTGAAAATAGGAATCCAGTCGTGTCGAAGTGTGGGATTCGAACCTACGATCTCTGGACTCAGAGACCGCGACGCTACCCACTGGGCCACCACCCCGTTCAAAAATATATTTAATATATTTAGTGTTGACCCCTACATTTTTATTATGCGTCTATTGTCTTCTCCTGGCGGGATTCGAACCTAAAATTTCTACTCTGGAATCAGCGACTAACCACTAGACCATGACCCGGTTAATTGTCACTAACTTAAGCCTCTAACCAAATAACCATTAGTAACGGTTAACGATCAAAGCATGGTACCCAAGTTCTGCTTTCACAATAATATATTGTATACGATAAAATTAACGCTAAAAAACTTGTTTTGAACATTTTATTCCGAAACACGGGGGCTATTAAGAGTAATTAACAACTTTTTTCTTTATAATCTCACTTCGGCACGAAGACAAAACATGTTCCCGAATCAACGGACCGTGAATATTACATTGTATATCTTGATGCCATCCACAAGCGCAAGGCACGACACGTGCGCTTTACGATGTTTTCGCAAAAGAATGAATATCGATGCCCTTACTACGAAGGCCACGCCCACAGACTATTGACACACTAACAATGTAGATAAATCGTGAGAGATTTTTGCGTCGATAAAATCTAGTGCACTTTTTCAGCGTTCGACGATGCGGGCTTTAACGCACATACATTTTTTTGTACAAACAGCGACGAGTTAA
>JAGVSP010005532.1:0-36877 GCA_022494985.1 Micrasema minimum
TAAACTTTTTTTTACTGTACCTTAAAAAAAATAAATATATTTTGTCAGAATTTCCCCGTTTGGGGTTTTTTCGTTTACTTTTCCAGAATAAAAATGTTTTTTAAATGCAAATTCTTTTTTTCAAAATAGGCCATAAAAAGAGGCTTTAGATTTTTCGTATCCCAAAAACGTTCCCTCTTATTGGGCCCCTCCTACATAAAGGGCTTTAAAACGGAATGGAAGACATTTACTTAGTTTGCGCGTATCTTTTGATGCGTGTTTTATTTTAAATTGTTGGAGCCCTGGTAAACTTTCGCCCTTAAATGTGAAAATTGGGTCTAGTCTAGGAATCCTGAGTTGTTTCAATGGATCTTTGTTTGTGTTCATATCATTTTGGTAATATTAGGTTTCTCAAAAGGCCTTTTCCCTTTAAAATTAATTATATTGTGTGTGAAAAAATTGTACATACGATACGATATAAGTTTGTTTGGGGGTTTAGAACAACGTATGTAACAGTAACCGACAAGTGTTCATCCACACCCATAGTCAGTACCTGGTCAACCACTTTCAACATTTTTAGTTAGCGACTTATTACTTAATTTTTAAATTAATTTTATACAAATCCCTGATGAAGGAGTAGTGTCTCCGAAACCGGTTGGAGTGTTAAATAATAAAAAAGTAGTTTAAAACAAAAGTTGTTTAATTTCATAATTATGGAAAGAGTTAATATTTATGTTCATAAATCACTGTTTTATGTTTTCCTCCCATCACAAAAGCGACCATTTAGAGTCTGTAAGGGACCTCTATATATGTCGTCACCCGCTATACTAATGAGGAAGCAACGAAAAAAACATGCAAATGCATAAACAATCACACAGGGGTTAAGTTTCACTTGAATCCTTAAGTCAAAGGAGGGCACTGTTATTTATCTCATACAAGCATCATGATGTAGGAAGAATACGCTCCTTAAGTTAGTTACCGTACTTGGATGATCTTTAGTACGTACTTTATTTGTGCACCAATTTGATCATGAGAAGTTGGTATTGGAATATGCAATTTATGTGCATTTCGTCTAATCGCTTAAATTAAAATAGAAAACCGTAATATATGTATCTATTAAAAAAGCGAATGACTCGTACTGATCTTGCCTTTCTTTCAAAAACCAAATCGAATTAAATAGATTCACTGCAGTTAATGTCGTATGAGTTTATTTTTTGCCACATTTTCGTCGCGTTATCAATACATATTATAAAAATATTTATTGTTACTGTAGTACTAGTAATCGGATCGACTAGGTTATTGGATTACTTGAGGGTGATTGAAATGCAAAAATATAATTTAAGCCGTTCTTCATGTTAATTTCCTCGGAATTTTAAAATTCAGCGAAATTTAATTTATTATTTATTCTAGAAACGGCCCCAGCTTAGACCCTTATTTCGCTCTGGATTAGCAAGCTTTTAACTTGATCGCACTCTAATAAATTTCTGTTTGGGGGATAAATTGTCTGGAAATCTTAGCGGGGTCTAAGGAATTAGGAGCTTATCTTTAGGGTCATGAAGCAATTCGCTTTTAAGTGACGCAGATCGTGATTTATTAACAAATAATAAAAAAAGCTGGAGTCGATCTGACAGGTAAAAATTTTTTGACTATATCCGTACTACAGATAACAAATAAAATAGTAGTATTTTATTTATGATGTTTCATGGAGTAACAAAATTTTAAGTTACTTAAGTCGAAATAATGGATGACTAAGGGTAATGGTCAAAATTTTTACTCAAATGTGTTGACTCTCCAAAGGATTAAACCAATCTCACGTTTTCCATTTTATTATTTTTTACAAAACCAACTCTAACTCTGCGTAGGTTTGGATATCTGATGAAATACATTCAAGTTGACATGAAAAAATAACGAATTTTGCTCAACGTTAAAGTCACATTACACATTCGACGCATTACCGTGATCTATTCCAAATAAGAATCGGTGATTATCAAGGATTTATGAGTAAAATTTAAGTGTCCATTATTTAAAAACTATCGTATTTTCTTATGTTAACTGGTTTGTCTCTATTAATAGATAGCGCATCTTTTATAAATCAGAATTACTTCTAACATATTAAAACCAATTTCGAGGTGCAAGCACGTTTTTCTAGAGGCGAAAATTTATGGGACGAAGTGACGCCCCCTTTCCATTGATTGACGTTACCCCCCCCCCCCCCCGTAAGATACTGTGCCAGTTTCATCCACCGTGATCTATAAAAATCGAATGTAAGTTTTCATAGATGTTTGTCCTTTATAGATTCGTGTAACCGCATATCCAATGCAATAAGTTGTTGTTTAGAGGGTTGTTTTAGTTCACTCCTGGGAGGTTCCTGCATTATATAACATCCATTTTATAATTTTTGTATTTTGTGTATTTGATATAAATTTAGTGACAGTTCCGGGTGAATTTTAGATACGCCATGTAACCGATAGTACTGCGTAGCTAAGTACATAAAGCTTATAAAAAATGTCGTCAAATAATGCTGTACAGCAAAAGGCGCTAATGTCGTTTTCATCACGTATACAATTTATTTTTATACACCTCGAACTTTCAATTACATTTTTAAATTTATTTACACCCCGATTCGGACTTTTTTAACAATAAATAAGTGCCGTGAATTGGTTTTGAGCTATCGAGTGCATTTTTTACCTCAGAAAATGTTTTTTTGTTCAAGATTTCTGTGTTAGTTTCATCGTCAGTTTTTCTCTATGAGAAAAAAAAATCGTTTTGACAAGGGCTTCTCCTGATCGAGAATAACTCTGCAGAGCTCTGTTTTTTGCAATAAATAGAAAGAAAGACAAAATTCCAAGTTCAAAGACACCTAAAAATCGTTTCTAGCTGGGAAAATTAAAAAGTTAATAACGTTTTAAAAACATTATTTTTTACTAATATAATATTTTAAGTTTAATCTGTTATAAATTTTATGGCTATGGAATAAAATCATTAACTGACAGTGAATTCGTAATAAAAAGTATCTACCTTATAATTCGTTGGAGTTTATATTATAGGTAGTCTACCTAGAAGTTTTTATATTCTCCTTCGAGCTACAAGAATCTTTGTTTGAAAATTGGAGCATTTGCTACTACTACTCCCTTATCCGCACCCAATGGTGCAAAGGGCACTGCATTGGTACACCAAGTGCTGTGTCTCTTGATCATTTTATTACATGAAAGTAGGATGATCAGTCTTACGCTTCAGTCCCAGTCCAAGGTATCGCACATGAAATATTAATGTTAAAATAACATGTAAAATAAATCATATTTCATCTTGACCCTCTACGGGAATCGAACCGGCGACCTCATACACGGTAGTAAAATGGGCTACCACTGTGCTAACGAGGTGAACATATTGATCATATGGACTCGCACAATTCCCGAAAAATATATATTCTATTTGTATAATGCCGAATGCGTTTTCATTTTCATAAATCATATTTCATCGTGACCCTCTAAACGGGAATCGAACCGGCGACCTCATACACGGTAGTAAAATGGCCTACCACTGTGCTACGAGGTGAACACATGGATCATATTATGGACTCGCACAATTCACGAAAAATATATATTCTATTTGTATAATGCCGAATGAGTTTTTCATTTTTTTTAAAATTAAATAATTATCATCACCATTACTTCCCATTACAGAATTGCTTCCCATGCACAGCATGTGGATTTTTTTAAATTCCAAAATGGCGGGCGTACCTTTTTTCATAAAATAAAGTAGGGTATCGTTTTAAGGGTTTTCAAGGGTGCTGATTTCGAATTTAGCGTTTATTATTTTTGAATCCAAGATGGCGGACGAAACTTTTTTTCATAAATAAAGTTTGGGTATTGTTTTAAGGGTTTTAAAGGGTCCTGATTTTCGAATTTAATGTTTATTTTTAAATCCAAGATGGCGGACGAAACTTTTTTTCATAAACTAAAGTTGGGTATCGTTTTAAGGGTTTTTAAGGGCCTGATTTCGAATTTAGCTTTTTTTTTTTAAAATCCAAGATGGCGGACGCAACTTTTTTTCATACAAGGATGTTGGGTATCGTTTAAAAAGTTTTTAGGGGCCCTGATTTCGAATGTAGCGTTTATATTTAAATCCAAGATGGCGGTCGTCCCTTTTTTACAGAAAATGAAGATGGGTATCGTTTTATTGGTTTTGAGGGCCCTGATTTCGAATCTAGCGTTTATTTTTTTATCCAAGATGGCGGTCGTCCCCTTTTTTCACAAAGTGAAGATGGGTATCGTTTTAATGGTCTTGGGGGTTCTGATTTCGAATTTAGAGGTTATTTGGAAATCCAAGATGGCGGACGCACCTTTTTTTCATAAAATGAAGATGAGTATCGTTTTTTTAGGGCGTATGGGCGTCCTGATTTCAAATTTAAAGTTTATTTTGATATCCAAGATGGCGGACGCACCTTTTTTTCATCAAATGAAGATGGGTATCGTTTTTAGGGCGTATGGGCGTCCTGATTTCGAATTAAGAGTTTATTTTGAAAGCCAAGATGGCGGACACACATAATTTGGTAAAAATTAAGATTGGTATCGTTTAAAGGGTTTTGGGTGACCTGTTTTCGAATATAGAGTTTTATATTTGAAATCCAACTTGACGGACGCACCTTTTTTTTCATCTAAGAGTAAATTCCATTCATGCGTCGGACCTGCCACACACATTTTTAAAAAATAATATGTCCCTGGGTGTCTTTTTTCAAGGTTAATAGAAGTCCTCATATTAAATTTACGAGTCGGATAGCCCAGAAAATTTAATTGTTATGCCAAAAACGGATAAACAAAAAATATAATATTATAAATACCTACCCTGAAGCACTTGAAAAATAAAGTCACCAAAATAAAATATAAACATTTACACTATACCTTTATACATACGAGTATACACATTATACGAGTTATTCAAATTTTCATAAATGCATTTATCATCAGAAAGAAAATACAAAGCATTCCTTCTATTTTACAATTCCCAAAGAAACGAGATAAATCTTTCAAATTTCAATCGATATTTCGAGAATTACCTGTTTCTTCTGCGGCAGCAACGCGACGGGTATCAGCTAGTTTTTTATATAACAAAACACAAATTCTTGTATTCTAATTTAATCATAAATATACGCATAACGCATTTTTTGTTTAGTGGGATTTTGAGCTTCGTAATTCCTTTAAGATTTTATGCATTTTATGCGAAAATAAAAATTTGTTTTTTTTTAATTTAGCACACAAGATTAGTAATAATGATAACAATTCAACGAATATTACTTAATTACAACCCATTAAAATCATAAGGGCACCCCAAAACAAACATTAAATTTAATTCGTTCATCTAGGTGTGTTGACATGAGTGTAATTTTCATAAAATTAGCAATTTGGAGTCGGTAACCTAAACAAACAGTAGGTACGTATGAAGTTAGTAATGGTAACGACATTTGTAGGTTTCAGAATCCTCCAAAATAGAGAAGTTTCTAATTACCGCCATTGTTTAAAATACCTGAAATGGTCGATTGAGATAACTATGAAATTGTAAAGGATTATTATTATTCCCTACTTTTGCGTCCGCCTCGTGGAGCAGCGGTAGCGTGTTGTGCTGCCATGCATGAGGTCGCGGGTTCGATTCCCGGTGTGGGTCAATGTGAAATATTTATTTGAATGTGTTTTTCACATAAAATTTTTCATGTGTGATACCTAGGACTGGCACTGAAGCGTTGAGACGAATCATCTTACCTTCATGTAAAAAATGATCAAGATACGCTGCACTTGTGTATCAATGCATGCAAGGGGAACCCTATACATCATAGGGTGCGGATAAGGGAGAGAGAGTGTGACTACCTACTAAAAAATAATCGCCGCAAAACTTTTTTGGCATTTGGAATTCTGATTTATTTTGTGAATTCAACGTAATTTTACAACTACATAAATACTTCGAAACGTATTATAACTTTGCCCTTATTTTTTATACTTATACCTATTGAAAACCTTTCAGGTAATATTGTTTTTCACGTTCTGGTATTGTATATATTATTTCCAACCTATTAAATTATTTTACATCAATTTTCAAAAATTTCAATTTGAAAAATTCATTTCCAATATTTAATTTTGTAAATTTGTTTGGACGATGTTATGTGAAAATCGTATTGAACTAATAATATCAAAAACTGACAAAACTGTTAGGAAATTGTAATTAAAAATCAAAGTGAAAAGAAACTAAGCACTGTGCATAAAAAACATTTCAAGGTACATTATTCAGGTATATGCAACGTTCCTGTATTTTTCCTATGCACGCTTGCATTTGCAATTATATTAATTAACAACATCATTTTGAGGTAAAATGCACGCTATTTTTTCACGAATATTTTTAGTGTTTTCATTCTTTGAAAAAGTTGAAAGGTACTCAGTCCTCATTTTCCCAACACAAAAGCAGAGGAAAACAATTGCGGTTTCCATCTCGCTTTCTCCTTCGCTTTGAATAATTATTTATGTGTTTCCCTTTCGTTCTAGCTCCAGTAATCCTCGCTTGCTCTCAATGACAGAACAATAATTAGACTCGACTTTCTAGTGCAGTCGCTCTTTTCATGAATTGAAGCCACCATAATGGCGTTGGCAAAGCAGTTTGACGACGAACACAATATTTTGCCGTGGTTTACTTTGAATTTTACGAACAGAATCGCGATACGAATCCCATTTTGTGTATGTTTTTGTTTGCGCAAGTATAAAAACAAAACCGGAGTCGTTTGTTTACAGAATTAAAATATGCTCTACATTGTTTTTACTTGAATACTCTTTAGCAAATAATATTTTTTTAAGGAATTAATAATATCTAAAAGCTGTATCTACCGTCCAGTAAGGTTATTAAAAAAGGATGTGCATAGTTTTGGTAGATATTACAAAGATTACTTAAATAAAGATTTTCTATCGCAGTTTGTAAGGTTAGAAGAATATAAGTATCATTATTGACAGGGAAGTTTTTGAAACTAATATGGCGTTTGCTGGGCTTATGACCTGTCATGCGTTTGGTATAATCATGTAATTTCCTGTACTATTCTTTTTTTTCAATTTAAGTGCAGAAAAAATCATAAAATATGCATACATACACAGAACAAAGCAATAAATCTTACGATAATGCGTAAGTATGTATTAAGATAATATAAAACGGTTCATAAACCCTTGTAATGAAACCAGTAAATAACATAAACATATGCATAAACAGAATTTTACTCTTCTCAAACAAGAAAACTGGTAAGGGTACTTACGCCTGCCATGGAGGAAAGTATTTGTCCATATAAACGTTGAATTACAGAGCCATTTAAGGAAGTCTTTTACTGTTTCCCTCGACGATTTTCTTTCGGGCCTTCGTAAACTTAATCCAATGGGCTTTCAGGTTCCCAATAGTACACAGTACGTTCAATATATCACCCTTAGTTTACCAGCCTTATAGTCTAGGATTTGGGAAGGCTGATATGGAAGTATTGAACCACTCTAGTGGAGAATACCCATTTTATATTGAATATGAATGACAAAGTTTGGAACTCATATGGATGGAATGAGAATTGAGGATTTAGAGGCTTTGTGGGAGTTTAGTTGTGTAAAATATCTTATGTTGTGAATTTATCTGTAGCTTTCAATCGTAATATTGCAATGCTGTATTTTTGATCACTGGCAAAAGGTTGAATAATTTCTGAATTAAATTAATATGACGTCGAGGGTGAAATGTAATTTCCATTTTATATTCCTAATACTTAACCTGATCTTTAATTGAAGTCTTACTATTTTTTTCTCCAAACTAAATAGAAATACAGTTTAAAATAACCGTTTTTATTTACTGTAATATATGAAAAAACCTACAAAAAATATATATTGTATAAAATTGTCAATGAAAGTCCTTCCCTTTCCCCAGACCGTTTAAACTATTGAATCTTTTTTCAGTCCAGCAAAACTCTACCGATTATTTCAAAAAGCTGTACCGCGATTGAGATTGTTAGTGTGATAAAAAAACGGATGAATTTACGTTATTTAAGACAATTGCTTTCATTGGCCTTACCACAATCTCGGCTTATGTATTATAATTGTTATTATTTCCATCATCACCCAAACCAACCCGAATTTGGTCCAAATTAACAGTAGTAGGGAAGCGTTAGTTTTCTAACCCGATCATTATATTATATTAGTTATTACTACCACCCGTGCGGAGACCGGCGTACTGGCTTACCAGGCCCTCCATTCCAGACATCCACCCGAGCATCCGCGGTCAGTCAGGGTCTCAATGGAGGGGGGACATGGAAGAGAAAGGATCGATTTAGGAGGGTTTAGGGAAAAGAGGGGAGGGGACAGAATGCATGTTTGCATCTCACTCTACCATCCTATCATCCTATCTGGCAGACACTATTTCATACGTCCCCTGCGGTATCTTATCACAATATAAAATTGTCAGTGTGTTTCTACGCATTGCTCTCAACACAATACAATAAACTCGTGGCATCAAAAGTTGAATTCCCTAACATCCAAGCGCCTTTGTGATACAAATGGTCAATAAAACTTTCAGAATTATTGGTTCATAATACTTATAATAATGTGCAAGTCCCTCGTACCCACCTGCGACACATACACCCTCCACTGGACCGCTCCCCCGAGATTTGCAGTAATGTATGGTGCGGAGTTCTATTGCCAGGATAATAGGCCCTGTGGGCGTACCTCAGATAAACGACGCCGCAGGAAAGGGGCCTTCGCCATTATTTTGAATAATGCTCAAGATTCGAAAACAGCGGGCGTCATCCGCGCTATGGCGTCGGCGTCTTGCGGAAGTTCATACTAGTCCTTCTTACAAAATAAGATACCTTTGCGAAGGTTAGATAGCGCGTCTCTATCAAAATAAAGCAGCGAGATATTCTTTATATAATCCTTGGTATTCTTTTTAAAAATGTCAGCGTTACTTGATAAATATTAACTGTAGGTATATTTTTTCATGTGATGTTAAAAATTGCCTTTAATGCCTGGATTTTATAACTGACTCGTTATTTACGTATAAATTAAATAACTAGTGCTTAGTTTTCTAGAAGTTACAAATGCACAAAGCTTATCTGCTATTAAAGAATAAATGGTTAAAAATGTAAATAAGGATGCCCATAATTTTGCTTTCAAGTAGAAACAAAATAAAAGGCCTGAAGCGATTTTGGCATGAATATTTCGACGCCTCCCTACCTTAATATCGTAACCCACAAAATGCGATTTTACTTGAAAAATATTTTCGTTCAGATGCATTGGTTGTAGAGATACGACAAAATACGCCCCAAAAAAATCCCTTATTATTGGCAAAATATTAATTTTTTTGTTTTGGTAGAATGAAAGATATAGTTGAATACAGACGAAATCCACCAAAAAACAAAAACCATCCAACAAAATCAACTATTTGTGGGCTACGATATTATACGTAGGAGGCGTCGATTTATTACAGATAAAATAAATGTTCAGCAAAATATATAGTGTTTTGAATTGCTAATAATTTTTTGGCAGAATAAACTGAAATGTATTTAATTTTATCCAATGCTGTTTATTTTTTAAAGTAAAATTATAAATATTAAGAAAAGAACAACAAAAATGTATAATCAGAGCAGAATTTTTTTTTACATGAAATCAGCCGCTTATGATAAGCATAAATCTGGAGCACTCTACTAAACTGCCTAAACTTGAAGTCAACTGCCATTAATTTCTTTCCTCGCGTTAAGTATTACTTGGCAGAAAGTTCCCGGAAATGAATAACTATTCCCATTAACCCTTCATTTTTACGAGTTCTTTAAAAATACGCGTATCTAGGAACGCAATTTCCCAAAACTGGGGGTTTGACGAACAATATGAGGCTCCGATAGCCAGAGCTTTCAAAGCAAAGGATATAAAGATCGGAGCTGATACGTCCTTTAATTAATTTAATAACCTGGGTGGGACAAAAGAGATGGTATCGGGTAGTAAATGAAACAGTGATGAGGAAACTCGGCAAAGCTCAAGATCGGAACAAAGCTCGCCAGGAGTTGATCTGATTATCAGGGAGCTTTCACCGGAGGATAATGTCTCGTACGACCGCCCAGGGCTGTGAACTAACCTATCGACCGAACACACACGCTTTCAATTGTTCAGACAATGCAATCGAAGTTAATTGAAGCTTTTGTGGGGGAGGTATAATTGTACTTATTTTGTAAATGTAAATGTTTAAGAAGTTTTGTTTTATTAATCGATCACATTAATCAAAATATCTGTACCTGAAATCTAAAAGAAAATCTTCGTTTTTCAGAATACTCATTTTTGTGATTTCTAGCCCCAGTTTTGCAGTAATTCTGCAACATGTTTTATTTTGACACCGTTTCTTATAGAATAAGTCGGAGAAATACAGATATTAATAGTAAAATATTAATAGAAAAACCATGATGTATAACATGTCGCTTTTTGACTCTCACATCTTAGATATATATTTTAGTAATTTTGATGTATAAAACCAAGTAGGCATGGTAAATTAGGGTTAACTAAGCAGGTACATTTAACGAGAATATTTGTTTTATTTAGGGTTTGATATAACTGAGTGAACTTTATTCGTATTTTCAAAATTAAATTGCACTTTTGTAAACAAATGTTTTAACTTAATTCAAAGTTTGTAGAACTAGCTTTGTAGTTTTCTATAATTGTGAAATAAAACACAATTTCGTTTTTGTTTTTGTTTATTTAATAAATATTTTAACAGTTATTGCCGATTAAAAATAGCTAGATTGAACTATATTTGCGATTTAGAAAATAAATGCTGTTGATAATCCGAAACACGAAAAAAGCTCTTACGCTCATAATAAGTCATCTAAGTATCTGTACACATTTTACACATTTTATAATCTAATGTGTAACATAAAATCCTTTATAGACATAATTAATTGAAAATTTAAAATAAGGGTACCGTAAAACGGATATTTTAATAATCCGTAATACAGATTTCATTTCTTGAATTGATAGTTTTAATACCCTAAGTTACTTAAAAGATAAACAAATTTCCTCTTATGACCAAGTTATATTATATCTCATTATTAGATACATCTAAAAGTTTCCGGAAACCACCTAAGTTAGTTCAGAAACTACTGACTACTAGAAGACATTATTTCTTAAGCTCCAAAGCCAACTTATAAGGTCGGATAAATGTGAATAGTTTTTTTCTCGTACTTAGTGCGGACTAGAGATGCGTAGATAAGAATTACATGTTCACTTACACGGCTCAAGGGAAAAGGGCTGTTGGAAAAGAAAAATGAGTAGTTGGCAAAGTATAACAAAAACAAACACTTAGATGACAATCGCGAGAAAATAAGGACGCCGCAATCAGATTTTATATTTTATCGATATCTTCAGAATACTGCCACAAAGAATAAGAAAATGATAAAGACTATGATTTCTTCGACATATCGCACCATGAATAGTATAATGCACGTCTTAATTGGTCGAAAATTAACTCGAAATATCACGTTATAGCTCACACCGATTGCCACATTTCGCCCTAAGAAGCATGTTTCTATTAATTTCATTCCTATGTCGAGATATTGCATTTTACAAAAAATCGAATTTCAATGAACAGTACTGAAATATAATCACATTTTCACAATTTCCCTAACTTGACTTTTGATGAGTTAGTGCAGTTTAGAATTCACGGTGCGATATAAGACGTGCAATAATGAAAAAATAAGGTTTCCATATCCTAACTCATTAGATATATCTAACTAATTAACTAACCATTACGTCATTCCTCGAAGAGGTAGGCAGAGATGGTAGAACGCCACACCACTCTGCCCAGACACGCTTATATTGCTTACTCTATACTCATACGTCTGCTATTGAACGCACGTCGATTTTCAGACTTTTTACACTAAAAATAATAAATATGCAAATTTTTCTTCTAACTTCCAACTTGTCGACGCCTAAGACTTGTAAGCATTACCTGATCATCAAATTAAAGGGTTCTGTCAAGGTCTTTTCAAAGAACATGAAAATAATAATGTGCTAATAAACAATCTATTCCACTAAAAGATACAAATTTAATGTGGCAACTAACCACGCTACAAACGCAAAGACACCACTTCATGAGGCTCTGCAAAGCAATTATTTATAGTACACTTTATTTTTATTACTGAACCATTTGCGACCAAACAACTCTAAATGACCCATTATTAATGCTACCAGAGCTAGGGGATATGTATTATGATGTTTCTATTTAACATTGGATATTCCCGAAGTTAGGGGAGATTGCCATTATAATGATTATTAAGTAATATTGATATTAATATTGTCATATTTAACTTAAGGGTTTAATAGTAAGGTGTAATATTGTTATCAGTTTTTTTACATTTTTAAATAAAAACGCTGCCAAATTTATCTTTCTAAAATAAATCTATAAAAATTTATTTACGCTGATAAAAAACGTACATATTATTTATTCCTTGTAGTTCTCTATGAACATTTTTGTTTCTCAAAAGTACAAATATACATTTAAAGAAAAATTAAGTTACTGCAAGTTTACTCAATAGTTTGCTTTTCAATTATACATAATGATCTAAAACACACAAAACAATCGTCTAAAAATGAAGCGATGTTTGAATATGCGAAACATTTTAACTTTTTATTTAACATCGTGATTTTTCTAGCTCTCATAACTACTACTACTACTTTCCCTTATCCGCACCCAATGTATCTTTGATCATTTTATTACACGAAGGCAAGATGATCAGTCTTACGCTTCAGTACCAGTCCAAGGTATCACACATGAAATATTAATTTGAAAATTTCATGTAAATAAATATTTCATGTTAACCCCCTACGGGAATCGAACCCCGGACCTCAGGCACGGTAGTCAAATGCACTACCACTATGCTACGAAGCTCTCATAACTAATTTCATAATAACTTGTTAAATATTATTTTATGTGTTTCATTATGCATGTCTTAAGAATGATGATACGATGGTTTCTTCGAACGGTCCATTCTGCATAATAATATGACACCCAAATTATCAAATGATGTAAGAAAACATAATATACAAAGTGATAAAAATTTACAGAACACTTATTTTTTCATGATATCTTTATTACTCGTAGTATAACTCACTCTTTACACTACGCTCTACGCCGTAGAACGTAGTTCGTAGTACCTACGTAGCCACTTTTGTAGCTGGCCGGCCGCCAGGTCTCCCGTTTACGTGACAATTCGTTACGGGATCGAGAGGGTGGACCGACCCTTGCCCTGTAAAACAAGTAGTGATTAAATTGTTTTTCGCAATAAAATTTAATCTTTTCGTAGGCACGATGCACGGAGATCGTGCCGGTATTCAATTTTGTTCGTTTTTTCCAATTATTTCGTTGAGAATTCATCTCTATTTGTATCCACAAAGAGGGCTTTAGTATTTAACTACCCAACGTATGAAAAAGTATCTAATCAAAGCGGCCAATAATATGACGTATAATTAAATATAATTTCTTTAAGTGATGAATTGATAAAATATAATATTACGTAGGGAATGGGTTTCTTTTAGAGAAGTTGTTTATTTATTTGTATAGTTTTAACATTTTTTAAAAACTTTTATAAAACAACAAAAATTAGGTCGTGCTTTTGTAAGTTAATTGTTGGCCATTCAATAAAAAAAACACCTTACAATAATACATATGTCAGTAGTAGGTACCTACCTTCAATCATAAGTAAGGCATTACGTTGTCTCTTAACGGGAAGCAGCAATGATTAATAGTAAAAAAAAACAGATTGTAATAACATTGTGTATAATAAAGAAAAATAAGTATTTATCTAAATTGTTAATTTAATTATCTCGTTTAAACATTATTCAAAGTGACGTTCTAAGGAAAATTTTAATAACACTTATCTCATTATTCATGATAAAAATACCTACATTGACTGCCTGGAGTAAACTAATTGAGTCGTCTGAAGCATCTGGCTAAATAAATTTACCCACCTGTCCATGATTAAAATTTTACTGCCAAAACAGGAGACGTTTGAAATTGTTTATTTTAAATCTCCCCTCTTGTTAAGGGTAACAGTTCTCTTTTATCTTTAGAAAGAAAAAATAGTCTATGTAGTAACTTTAGGTGTTTTGTGTTTTTAATATATTATGTACATTGCAGTCAATGTACATAATAGGGTCTCAGTAGGCGTCCCGCAAGTTGACGAGTCCCGCTAGCCGCATGGTTGCTGAGTAGATAGGTGATGCTGTTCGTAGAAATTATTAGTGGCGCCAAATAGTTACAAAAGATTTCTTTATGGTAAAAATAATATGTATGTTATGTACCTACTGATAAGGGTAAAAAATCGTCTTAAAATTTATAATGGGTACAATATTATAAATGCCGACTCCTTAATTCCTGTATTGTGCCGGTGCTCCTTTATGGATGCGAATCTGGCACCTCACAAAAGCTCAGAATGCTCGCTTGTTGAGCTTTAAGAACAAGTGTCTGAGAAGGATTCTAGGCATTAGGTGGTTTGACTTCATAACCAAAGCTGAAGTTAGGGAATGGACGCAGCAACCTCCAATAACTGGAGTCGTGAAGATGCGCCGATGGACCTGGCTTGGGAGAGCCTGAACCCGAGCTGCCTCTTCTTTACGCCTGCAGGATCCCGCCGTCCTGGCAGACCGTCGATGACCATCCTATGGCTGTATTCGGCGGAGCTGATGGATGCAGGCCTGACGTGGGAGGAGGCGAGAGAGCTGGCTGGTGACAGGGTCTCCTGGAGGGATCTGGTGATGTCCACATGCTCCACATAAGAGCGAACGTGGCAAAAGAAGAGAAGAAGAAGACAATATTATTTAGGTCCCAGATAAGATTAATTTTTTTACTTTCAGTATAAGTTTACTGCACTGCAGTAAGTTTCTGACTCAGCTTTTCACAACTTAAGAATACGGTGACTATTGTAATAAGATTGTTAGAGGTGGGATTTAAAACTCTAGGACATCGATTTAATATGGGCAAAATGAATTATAAAAAAAATATGTTTTGAAGAATAAAAATAAAAAATAGCATGGTAAACATAGAAAAAACAAGTTCGAAAAAAATATTCGAGAGAGGTAATTCTTTCAGGTTCTACCTGGTTCAGGAATGACTACCTTCCGCGCAGGCTGGGGTGCGGGTAGTACCTACCCTTGAGTACCGTCCTAATATCTCGCGGCGACGCAATCTGCCTGGAAATATTGCATGATATAAACTGCTCCATATATAATGAAACCTGTGGTTAACTTGCAAATTACATTAGGCTGGGCTTGGTTAACCCGGGAGAAAACTTACAAGCGGAAATTTCTTCTGGCAGCTGTTATTAAGAATGCTTACAGGTGATTTTTATGCATGCGTTTCGCTGTTTTAGTGGTATAATTAATAATAATGTAGGCATTTTATATACGCGCCTACTTACAAAACAATTTTTTAGTAAAAAAATAAGTACAACAGTATTTCAATTATCAAAAAATATGCTTACATTTCGATATGTAGCAAACCTCGTGATTTTTAAAATTTAGATAGTCTTATATTAAGTTTGACATCTCAACAGAGACGAGAAATTTGGAATGGGAAAAAGAGAATATGGATATCTAGGCGTTTACAGGGCTTATGAACTGTCATTGGCTGGGTTAAGTGGCCACTTGATGTATTACAACATTACCCATTTCACCTAGTATTTGATATCCATATCTGCCAATATACAGTAAAATGGCGCGACGCTTTTCATGTGAACACTCTCTGTCATCCATTGAGAGAATTGCTAAGCATTTTTAGCAGAAACCTTTATGATTGCAAGTGAGATTCTTACCGAATTGTATCACCTACTAGGAAACGCCTGTCTACAAGTATTTGTGACACACTCAAAATGTTGTTTATATTAAGTTGTTCAGTTGTTTTATCTTGTATTATTTATCTTGTATGTTTTATCTTATATTGTTAGCCAGTCTTCATTGTGTAGCAGTTAAAGCTCTGAAATCATACTATGAATGTTGCTTGATCGATTTCTGGTAAATTACAAAGATATCAATCTATCCTTAGTGTTTTATATTGTTGGTTCCCTCTATTTTTGGACCTCTTGGCTTTTATTGAGGTGATAAATAAATTAAGTTAATAAATTAAGGTAAGTGGGCATGAGCTTGTGGATGGCATTAGACTTACGCAAATTTACTGAAAAGATGATGATCATTATGACGTAGGCATGAAATACAACATAAAAAGGAAATTTGATCTCTTAACATCCATTTTATTTGTGTTTCTTAAAATGACGGATAGCTTAAATGATAATTAGGGGTAGAAGAAAACGCAAGCTTAGTTAGTTATCCCTTTGAAGTAAATATAAGCCTTGTACATTATAAGCAAGGCAAATAATAAGCAACTCAAACCTAAACAAACAAAAAAACCAGCTCGTTGAGGACCTATTGTCTCTGGCTCCTTCTTGGTGTAGCCTCTGTTGGACCCTGGAACCACCTAATGGCTGTCGTTGAGCACTGCATTGTTGCGGTCACACACTTATTTAACGTTGGTTTCGTATCTCTCCAGAATGCAGCTCGCTATGGCGGAGCTGCGTCATGAGAGATTCGGGATATGTGATATGGAATGACGATAATAATATATTGGTCTGAACTGGGTGTTTGTAATTTAAAGATCGGTTCGGATGGATTTGTCCGTAAATATATATAAACAAATAAAGAGTGGATATAACGAGGAAAAAATTTTAATTTTTTTCCAAGAAAACATCGGTCCGATTTCATTATTCGTAAAAGGTTCTAGAAAATTTAATTTTCTACTTCTTTCAATTCAATTCTTCTGGGAAAAGTAGAGGCTTAATAAAGATATTTTATCCGTGTTTTTAATTTAATAAAAGGTTAAGTAATTAAGTTAAGACGGTCGCTTAAAAATTGTTTGCATCCAAAAAAGAATCCATTAATGTAAAACGCCTTTAGACCTACATAGGTTCATAAGCAACTATTTATACATATAACGCCAGATAGAACGCCATACCACTCTGTCCTGACATACTTCCTTTGCTTCCTCTACATTCATTTCATCTTTTCATGCACATACGCCGATTATTCCGACTTTTCACATATCCACTTTCAAGTACTTGTCGTATTTGGTCATGCAAGGTCATTCTCGGCCTTCTTCATTTAAACTTCTTTTAACCATTCTTTCATCACTCATTCGCTCCACATGACCAAACCAACGTAAAAGCCCTTTCTTAATTTTGTCGATAATGCTTATCTCAGCCTTGCACTCTGCTCTAATTTCGACATTTGTACACCTATCATACATAGTCTTACCGCACATTCGCCTGAGAAATTGCATTTCAACAGCATTCAGTCTACTTTCATCCTTCTTTACACAAAGACAGCGAAACATACATATAAAAACTTAAAACTCAAATGATCTCAATATGTAGTTACTGCCTTCTTGCTTAGAAGGGCAGTGCAGTGCTCAAAGCACCAGTGAAAGTAAAAGTAGTAGTACTAGCTAAACAATAATTATAATTTTGGAACTGTTGAACTTGTAATAGCCAAGTTGATAGTTTCACTGTTGTTAAACATTACAGGATTGCCGCCAGCAGAATACTGAACTTGGAGGTGACATGCGACAAAGTCGGAAGTGGGAGCAAATTCAACCCTTACACCTTCCCAGTCCATGGCTCTGACAATCCCATGTGAGTATTTTGGAAACTTACTTAACCAGAATAAGCTATAGCAATTCACTGTGTTAATTTTCTGTCAATGTGTCGAAAGTCCATGTTATAGGTAGCTAGTAATTATAATAACATTTATGAATGTATACCAACAATCTTGAAAACTAATTATTGTTAATTCGCCATATTCCTAATGATTATGCATATGACTATTCCTCTTTGTCATGAACCTAATGGATAGTTTGTTGGGCATGCAATGCATGAAGTCGTGGGTTCGATTCCCGAGTTAACTTGAAATATGTATCTAAATATGTTTTTTTTATAAAATATTTCATAAGTATCACATTCTTGAGCTGGAATTGAAGCGTAAGACTGATCATCTTGCCTTAATGTAAAAAATGATCAAAATTTGCCCCATCCATCATTGGATGCGAATATGTCAAAAATGTAATTTTCTTCTTATTTATTTGGATTTTTTTTATTTTACCATTTCAACAGGCCAGGAGGCCAAATAATAGAAGGGAATAACATCACTTTTGATTTATGTGTTTTCACCGGGAATCGAATCCGGAACCTCCGTATAGGGAGTCTACCGTCTTAGCCACTATGTTTCGGAAGCCGCCATGGGTGGGTGAGGCAAGCTCGGGATTATAGGTGACATTCAAATTATTAGCTACAATCATTGGTAAGGTAGGTATAGAGTTTACATAGTATACATCACCATACTATTGTGTTATTGGTATGTTTTTTGTTTACATTTTTCCTTAATCATGTAAGTAAGCCATAACCAACGTGAATTTTTTTTATAATTAACTCGCAGCTATAAAATTCTAAACTCCGCCGTGTTATAATTTTTATTGCGTATGTTTATTAATTTTCAGGCTATATTAAAATGATTTCAAAGGAAGGCTTAAGAAGAAGGAAAATAAATCCGAGCGACACGAAAAAATTGCTTTGAAAAAAAGTAAATTGTAAGGACATAACAATGGCTATGAAAAAAATGGGCGAAAGTTTATCGGAAGTCCTCATGAAGATCAACATTCTCCTGAAAGCGTGAATTTGGGCCTCGTGACGTATCTATGCAAGTCATTCTTTATTTTTTTACTACTTCAGCACAAATTCCAAACAAAATTCGAGGCTTTTTTAGTCATCATTCTTTCTCTTACCCCTCCTAAATACTTTCCATCCCGTTCCTGTACAGGGTGTCTTACAGTTAATGAGTTAAAATGACAAATAAAATTTTGAATCAGTAAAAACACTTGTAAAAAAAATAAAATACTAGGTTACATGCATCCATCATTGTTGAACTCTCAACAGAGACAGAGAAGCTTTGAAAATGAATATGGGTTGTCTAGGCGTCCTGTCATCGGCTGGGTTAACTTGTCAGGTTCCCTGAACCCTGTACACACTTAGATAATCCATATCGTTTCCAGAGTTAATCCGCCTCAGTTGATATTGAAATAATATTGAGAATACGCGACACGTCGCGTATAAAGACTTAGAGTGCAAAAAGTAGGAATTATTCACGAGGCAATAAAAACTATAATACAAAAAAATAATATAACTGCATTTTATAAATTAATAAAACACCGTAAGAAAGATTTTGGTGATTCATTCAAAGTAATACATCCTGTATATCTTCCTACAACCCTCTATATAGTTAAGGGCAACAGACCCTACGTTTATATAGTATTTACTACCGCAAAACTTTCCTCTTTATATCTCTGTGAGTGTTCATTAAAAGTATAAGTGGAATTTGTGCAGAGGTCAGATTTCCAGGGGGTTCATTAAATCAAATTTTATTTAATTTTCTCGTAGATGAAGGGCTCTGTTCTTGTTTCTGTGGAAATAGAGTACGCAGAACTTTGAAAATTAATTAAGCTTTATATCATCGTTTCCTCGCCAAATCCTTAAAAAACATTCAGTTTAGTAAGAGAAAAATCTATTAAAATATGATTATTGCACATATATGTATGTATATTATGTAAATTTATTGGTAAATCTACTATCAGACATATATCGGTACGTGAATTCTAGCTGAAATAATGAAGTTTTATTTTAGTTATATAGGACATTTAAATATGGATTTACAACATCATAACTGTCTACAGGTATTTGGACACATTCAAAACTTTGAACACAAAAAGGAAATCGAACCATTTTTTACATTAATTAATAGGTAAAATGCAACATTTTGGGTCGTGTTCAAATACTTGCACACAAAATCTGAATTTTATCCCAAGACGGGAGTTATATTCCTGAATTTTAAAAAATTCTACCTCATCTCTGTAGGGATATAAAAATAAAAAGGTAAAATGCAGATTGAAAATAAATAAAAGTAACCTTAAACACAGTTTTTCAATAAAATATCCTTTTTCAAAATTGAGGGGGAAAATACTCGTCAGTCCTTAAAAATTAAATAAAATCCTGTAGTTTATCAAGGACATAGTGTAAAAGAACAAAGAGTATTTTTTTTAAAAATATTTTTTTGTTGTTGTTATTTTGTTATTTTTTTCCAAATTGGCATAGACAGGTACATTAGCTATATTACATAACTAATCTTATCACATAATTACGTTTTATTCTAAAAACGCTATCAGAAAAGCGAACATTCTAAATACTATTTACTTAACTTTAAGGACTGTTTTGTCTTGTGTTCCACGTAATTTCGTCCTGTATTCCTGTTTTATTGTTCGCCAAGCTATGAGACGCTTCCTCTTAGAAACGGATATCCGGCAAATGTACGACTCCCCCTCCGTAATAATTAGTGACTAACTTTCAAGAGGTTTACGGCATTTCAGATTTATGAAAAGCTGCATTCGAATTGACTTTCCTAGCTATGCATTCATTAGTACGGTGCTATTTTTTTATTTACTTCATTTTATTTTTCAAACCCGAAGATTCATAAGCTTTGTGTCCAATAACCGAGATGACAAGAAAAATCCATAAATTTACTAACTTACCATCAGGTCATTTCGCTTAAAGAGTTGAGGCAAGGAGGATAGAACGCCACAAACTCTGTCCTGGCACATTTCTTTTGCTTCTTCCATAACTACATAAAAAATTGTCATCATCATCATCATCATCATACCATATCCGTACCTATGTGAAGCATCGGCCACCAGCTCCCGTGCATCCTCCCAAGTCAAGTCCACGTCCCGTAGTTCTAACGCAAACTGCTGACAAATTTTCAATAGGTGATAATACAACTGCAAATTCTAAGAATGGTCACCATTTGACTACGGAAATATTATCCAAAATTGTATATTGCGTCAGAACTACGGGACGTGGACCCGACTTGGGAGGATGCACGGGAACTGGCGGCCGATTGCTTGGCTTGGAGGTAGCTTGTGGAATCCATATGCTTCACATAGAGAGCAGATAATGATGTATTTTTTAATAATTTATTATTAATTTATAATAGATTATTTCTTCATTTGTACCTACCACATGTTATTGTTTTTACTTTTTCTTTTTATCAATTTAAAAAATAATTAATAATGAAATTATTTTTTGTACTTATGATTCGTCTAATGTTTAGAAAATGAAAGCCTTTAAAAAATAGTGGCTGATTTTTTTTTTAAAAAAATCGTTTTTTTTTTTTTTATTTCTTCAAATACTGAATATATTTTTTCGCAAAACCTTAATTTTTAATTATTTTTTTTAAACCATTGTCTTCTTGTATTGTTATGATTACTTTTCACTGTAGCATCTTTTAAACGTCTCTTGTCTAAAATAAAATACATAAGAAAAGTAATTTTTCTATAGATTCTTAAAAAAAACCTAAAACCATTGATGTTTTTGCTGTATACCCATCTTATTGTCTACAAAGCCGCTTAATTTTACCGCAATTTAGCGAGTCTTGACAAAAGTAATACTTAAGCACTTGATTCAAATGACGACTTTCGATTTAGTCTCGGGAAGGTGAAAGCAACTCCTTTAGGTGGTTCCTATAACGCTGTGTGTGGCAACATTATTTGTGTACCGGTGGCGTACAAGTGTGCGGTGAAGTAGGAACCTCTTAACCCTTATATAACCAATATTTCCTACAATATTTTTGACGTGATAACGTCGAATAAATGGATGAACGCCAGCTGCACACACGAAAAAGCATGACTCATTGTCACGTTTCGCCTGAGCCGAGTGTGCAAGCGAGAGCGCGGAACAAGCGATAGATAGGCACGATCGGCCTAAGCGTTCGTTGTGTGACGCATCTATCTCTCTTCCACTCCATCGGCCGATGTGTCCAAGTAGAAGGGAGACAGCAGCAGCAAACAAGAAGAAAAAACAAAAAAATATATAATTTATGGAAAAAAATTGTAGTTTTCAATTAACTCCTGCTTTGTATTATACAAAATAATGATAATTCAGTAATAAAAATTTAATTCAATTCATAAAAGTATGTCTTTTTTCATCAATGTTTTCTTATGACGTTATCACGTAAAATTATCGTCCGTAAACCAACTTTACAGACAGCCAAAAAGTTTATATATTCATAACGAATAGTTTTAAATAATAATAGTAGTAAATATGCGACCAAAATCTTATTTCGGTTAATAAAACCTTGGTTTATAATTCAAACTCAGTTTTATTTACATCTTTGGACACAAAATTTTATTCGCTTTCAACACCAAACAAAACATAATCATGATTATGAACCAAATTAACGTAGGTAATTTAAAAAAAAACTGTTATACTTTAGGAAATCAGACCATCAAAAACATTGCGTGTATTATGGAGTTTAGGCTTGCACATAGGCTCTTGCAAATTCTTCTGCCATTTCAAAAAGTGATCTTTCACGTATCAAAATCTTGTCAAGTGGTTTTATTTTAAGTCTAGAATGCGATGGTATAGCAACTAAGCATACGTAGTGTCTTTTAGGCAGGTTTAGTACTTCAAAGTTTTATTTGTGGCTGGCGTGACCATCTAAAACAGTTTGGTCTGTAGAAAAGGAAATGAGACGTTCTTTGTCTCACAACTTTTACACCGAAAAAATTGACTTAAAAAAGTGTCGCGGTCTCTGATACCGAGGGTAGGTGGTTTATATACTACCTTTAATACATTGGAATTTTCGCCTGTCGCTACGGACGCTTTCCGTGGTAACTCAACTTCAGGCTATATGAAAACTAAAATGGGGTAAAATTTCTCTTGCACTGATATAATATTTGTATCCCGTCCATCGAGGGTTAAACTCCGCGAGGTGGCAAGGTAGGTCGAAGGTAGTAGGTACCCCCTAGTTTAGTTTACAACAAAGTTGGTTAGGCTGAGAGGGCCCGACCGTTTGCTGCTCAAGATTTATAATGCCATTCCGACCCTCGTCTAATTCCACTTGTACGTGGAACTTTCTGCCCTCCGACCGTCGCACCCCGCGACGTGTGGAGGGAAGAGGTTCCGGAATCGGCCAACTGATGTACGTGCAAAGGTCTGGCTTTTATTGCACGTGGATAAGTGTCTATCACTGGCGAAGATTTGTCATTTGAACGGAGTAAGCGTAAATATTAACAAGTTCAACATGTTTGCAAATCAGTTCAGAGAAATAAAAATTCAATAGTTTTAACATATATAAAATATTAATTAAGTGGAAGTGTGCCAGTTCTGACATTGTTCTGTTATTGTCACGATACTATTAATCTTTCTTTGCCACCTTTTAAGAGTTAAGACACACAAACCCTTTAGAAATGTAAACTAACGTTTTGACAGACAAGCGGTCTATTTGTTTTCACCTAGAAGGGTAGGTATGTCATTTTGAAATGTTTTGAATACAAGGGAGGTATATAAAGGGTAAATAGCTAAATAGCCCGAGTGTTTCAACCAGTTTCGAGTGACAGTTTAGTGACATTGTTCCCGAAAGTTAATCCATACACGTGAAAACTGAACACAAAATGGCGGCAAACAACGTGCCGGTAAGTACGAGCGGTTGAATAAACCATAAAGCCTTATTGGTCTAATTACCACTTCATTGAGTAGATTAAAAGTTTTAACTTAACTAACTGTTCCGTTTCTCAAGTGTTTCTCGCCATTATTTGCGGGTACTTGTTGCCTTCAACATCCTGAAACGGTTCCGAAGATTTAACCAATAAGTTAATTATTCTCTTCATCAGTTTGATTTTGATAGTAATGTTCAACTTAAGTATTGAAAGTTCTATTATGTATTTAATCTAATTGGGATTGTATTAAAATATATATTAGCTGGTTAGTTGTTATGGATATTTGGTATGGATTGTTACTAAGCGGAATGGGAACAACTGTAATACGTCAAGTGGCCATAAGCCCTGTAAACGCTTGAATATCCATATTCCCAATTTTGAAAAAAAAGCTTCTTCATTTCTGTAGAGATATAAAAATAATATCTGTATTTTACGATCGTACGCCTTGTACTGCGTATGCCTCCCGAGAGCCTTAACCATGCTTGCCTATTTAACAAGGCATCAGGTTCTTGGCGTCCTGGTCGTCCACTGTTGACAATTCGTCGGCAGTTTGAGTCAGAGCTGCGGGACGTGGACTTGACATGGGAGGATGCACGGGACCTGGCAGCCGATCGCTTGGCCTGGAGGCAGTTCGTGGATTCCATATGCTCTCCCATAGGGAGCGGATATGGTATGATGATGATGATGTATTTTACGATCGTACGAGATACGTACGAGTATCTTAAAAACGTTTCTGTCACATCAAAACGAAAACTACCAATATTGTTTAATATTTTTCTCATCTTCTTCATCATACCATATCCGCCCTCCTATGTGGAGCATATGGATTCCACAAACTGCCTCCAGGCCAAGCGATTGGCCGTCAGCTCCCGTGCATCCTCCCAAGTCAAGTCCACGTTCCGCAGCTCTGACGCAAACTGCCGACGAATTGTCAACAGTGGACGTCCAGGACGCCGAGAACCTGATGCCTTTATTTTTCTAGAAAAGCATTAACAATTTAACTTGTATCCACCTACCGTAATTTTCAGTACAAACAGAAAATAACAAACGTACTGAAATGTCTGGAGTTTTGAGATTTATCTCATTAACGAGATCAGTTTTGGCGTTGACAAGCTTAACTTTACCGGATATTAAATTGTTGAAGTTTGTTGTATTTTGTGAAGTGTGATTCGGGTAACTAAAAATGTGCTCTTCCACTAACTTTTACAATGGTACTTATTTAATTAAATTTACCTTTGATGTTTGTCGCAAAATGTTTCTAATTTATTTTGTGAAACGAGAAATATTTTACATGGGGTTTTTTGAAGTTTGCAAGCTTTAGTTAAGTTTACTCAGGTTATTAAATAAATACATATGATGCAAACAGAATTTTAGGTGAAAATTGTACTGCATATGTACAGAATTTTACCTTTCAAGGTATTATTATTTCATTTAATTTCATTCGTAATTATTAGAATAATAAACACATTTTACACAGATACATTTCAGCTCGTCAGGATCATCAAACGCGAGTTGACCTGATATGTTTTAGAATTTATAAAATGAACCTATAATTGTTATATTACATATATATATTTTGGTATTATTTATAAATTTTAAAAAAAAGCGATGTTTGTTATTTGTTTTAATAATTTTAAGGTATTTTGTGTAGTGCATTTAATTTAATATCGTAGAGCTTCGTGAAAAGTATTTCGTCTCCAAAATAAACAGTATCTACATGAATAAAAAAAATACATCTGGCACATTGTTTCTTTAGTCAATTATTATATGCCCAAAACTCAAAATTTTTACTTCGTAAAATACATCATTAGACGAACTGAAAAAAGTTTTAATACCCTACCTAACTTGGGAAAAAAAGAATTATCGACAGCAATTTATGTATATTTTCCAATATTACTCCCCCATACACTCCAGGTACTTTGATTACTTCAGGGAATACGCTTAAACTTTTTGAAAAAATAAACTCCCATATTGTACCCAGAGTGAGACAATATAATATATCTGTTTTTCGATGTAGGTAGCCTAGAACAGAAAATTTTTCGATAACTGATCGAAAAAATTAATATGTTACGGGCACTTTGGGACTGGATGATTTATAGCTGTTATTTTATTTACTAAAGTGTTAGTGACGAGAAAATTTAAAAATAATGTTGAAACACAAATACTGAATATTGTTTTTGCTTTATTCATCTACGAATGCAGCAATGATTTAAAATGCTAAACATTTTTGCGTTTTTATTTAACAAATCAAGAGAAAGATAGAAAAAAATATTAAAATTGCTTTGGGCACTCATCAAATCATTTGAAAAGTAAATACCTACCGTTTGCTCCAGGATCTGAACCCGATCTTTTAGCTTTTAAGTTTAGATAGAGAAGCTGACCGGGCGGTGATCCGAAAGACCCAGGTTCAAATTTCAAGCGATTTGATGAATGCTTATAACACTTTTTAAACATTTTTTCTAGCTTTCTCTTGATCTGTTAAACAAATGCTGAAGTTTATTGCTATTTTAGGTAGTTGGCTGTGAACGTTTCATCAGATCTTCGCCAAAACAACATCACTTCACGTATGACATCCCCCTCCATAATCTTGCATAGCGAGTGGGCGTCTTCCCACATGTTCTAGAAACTTGGGGCAGTTTCCCCTCCTTCCCCCCTGCAGCCTTGCCCCACCGTCTATTGTCTGAAGGATTAGCAGATAGGTTGGAACGCCTCACCTCAGCCTGACGCCTCACTCTTTATGTCACCTCACAAAACTGTCGAGTGAGCAGTGAACAATGGGCCCTTCACCATGAATTGATTTCCATGAGAGGTTTTATATTACACTACTTCTTTCCCTTATCCGCATCCAATGGTGGATAGGGAACTGCATCGGAACAGCAATGTTTTTATTTCTCATTTTCTCGGTGAATTCTTCAAATATATATTTTATTTATTATAATTGACGACTTATGTATGCTCCTAATGCGTTTAGCGTTGCAATACTATTATTATGTATGTAAGTACTTACTGTATCACAAAAAATACTCATCTCAATTTCTAAATATTTCCGAATAAATAATAAAAAACATTAAAAAAACTTCCTAATTCATTTATTTAAAGTTCTGTTGCAAATTACATTTATGAATATTACACGTAAATATGCATATGTATAATATGGTATCTACTATCATCCAGCGAAGGCATTTCAGCTGGCTAGGCATATACTACGTTTGCCTCCCGAGAGCCTTAACCATGCTTGCCCATTTTACAAGGCATAAGGTTCTCGTCGTCCTGGACGTCCGCTGTTGACAATCCGTCGGCAGTTTGCATCAGAGCTGCAGGACATGGACCTAACCTGAGAGGATGAGTGGGAACTGGCGGCTGATCGCTTGGCTTGGAGGTAGTTTGTGGAATGCTATGATGATGATACGTTAATAGATACAATTTAAATTAATTTTATTTTTGTTCATGCCATTACTACATACAGATAAATTGCGTTTTCAAAACGAAGTTTCTAAAACTAATTTTCTATCGAATTAGGCGATTTTCTGGTTTTTAAATATTCTTGAGGAATATCAAAAAAACTCGTTTTGGTGTTGAAAGTTAACGTAATTGATTACGAGGGATTATCTAGTGAAGGAAAGCTGTAGGAAAGGTAGCTGTATGTCGTGTCACAACCTACGTACAGCTATTAGATTTTCTTTCATGTTTCTAAACAGATATTATTATGGCATATTATATAACTTTTCCGTAAGGTCATAAATTGATATTACATTTTAAGTTCTTTCATGGTAGAACCGTTTTATAATATATCCTGAACAATATTATTAAACTTTGCGTTTTAGTTGATGTGTACCTATGTATGTATAATACTAAAATTGCTGTTGGGATTTTATCACATATTTCTCAATTTTGTTAGAAACACTAAGCTTTTCACATAAAACCATTGTAAGACAAACGGTGCAGTTTTCAAAAGTATACGTTATAAACAGGTAGGTAGGTACTAAAATATGTGAAAATCGTGGTTGGTATTTTGTTTTGGATATTATACACTTAAACAGATGATGGCAAGAGGATAATATAATTAAGTTGCTTTAAAAATCGTCTATGCCCTTTCAAATAAAATAAAAAAATATATAGTAGACAATGATGGCTTAAACAGAAAAGGAATTAAACAAAAACAATACATTATTCTTCAGTCTTCGTTTTTCTTTCCTTTATTTCTATCCAATGGAGCATACGAAACATCTGTAGTATATCATGTTTTATTTCAAATAAAATAAAAAATATATATAGTAGACAGAAAGGGATTAAACAAAAACAATACATTGTTCTTCAGTCTTCAATTTTCTTTCCTTATTTCTATCCAATGGAGCATACGGAACATCTGTAGTATATCATGTTTATTAATGTATTTGTATCCTGTATGTCGCGTCAGATACGGAACATCTATTTTCCGATCATTTTGTTATTTTCGCTTGTGGCTTCTTTTTGTTTTACATAAAAGTACGATAAATATATAAATAATCAGTGTCACGTTTTAGTGCTAGTCCAAGGTTACTTGTCCTAGGTCCATTACACATTTATGAATATTCTATAATTTCCAAGATAATCAACTATTAACATGAATATAACTATACAACTTTCCAAATAAACTATGATTAAAAAAAACAAAAACAACCGGCACCTGCGCCACGGGCGGTATTTGTATATGTCCCGAATATAGCTTAGGTACTTATCAAACAACAACCCGTCGCGTCAGACGCTCACAAAACTGATGACCATTATTTTCCGACCATTCTGTGGCTACAGTCACATTTTCCGACCATTCTGTGGCTACAGTCACATTTTCCGACCATTCTGTGGCTACAGTCACATTTTCCGACCATTCTGTGCTACTGTGGTCACATTTTCGACCATTCTGTGGCTACAGTCACATTTTCGCTTGTGGCCCGTTTTTCCCTATCTAAATAGGTATCATCGTAACAAAATATTAATTAATCTTGTAATAAACATATATGTAATGAAAGTATCGGGTGCTATTATAAACACGCATTCAATTCTTCAAGATAAGATCCTACAAAATAGAATCAGGTAACTTTGATACATTTTTCTTCACATGCATAGGTACTCACCCCTTTATATCCAATATGTCCTCCTCCTCCCTCACTAAACTGCATAGAGTAGATGAATAATTGTAGAATATTTTTCCTCTATGTGCAGCTGAAAGAGAGTCCCCCAGGACTCTATAACAGCTGCGGGTGGATGTGGGTTCGTTACCCCCCTCAGTAGGTACTCAACCACTACAGTATCTTCTTCTGCTTCGTCGTTCTGCTTAATGCTAAGAGTTGAGTGACTGTTTTCATAGGAATAGGCTGCATTAATCGCGTTCATTCAGGTATTGGGCCATATTGGCTCATTTATTAACACATTGAATAGTTTTTGTCCACATTGTAAAGTGAGTATTTTTAATCATAATTTGTAAAATGACAAGAGAAAAAATCTAAATGGATTTTGTAACTCATCTGTTTCTAGATAGACCAACAGGAAGTGTCATAAATATACTTTTAAAATATATTCAAACTCGTAATATTTTTTCTCATAACACATTCAGAAGATCATGAACTGTGTATCGATACTTAAAGTTGGCACCTGCCAACATATTTCTTTTTCTTTGGCATCCTAAACATGAGTTACGATCCTGAACGAAAATAGATAAATAATAAATATGATAAATAATATCTACGGGTTTCTTCGAACACGTTATTTCAATTACATCGCGTTAATAAATTCAGACTTTATTCTCGTATATCAAATATGAAGTACAGCTTCCGAGACTCATAAACACTTGGAAATGTCAAATGTCAATTAAAGAAAAAATAATAACGCCACTCACCCTGTCACTTATTTCAGGATCTCTCGTCAAAGTAAATTTATAATAAGGAACTAATAACGCCAAAACGGGAACCATGTTTGGACGGGATAAAGACATGTGAAGCGTCTACACGGGGCAATTGAGTAATCTGCCCAGTTAATCTTTGCTCCGCCTCGTGGTGTAGCGGTAATAGCGCGTAGGATTGTCACGAATGAGGTTGCGGGTTTGATTTCCAATCGGGGTCAATATGAAATATTTATTCGAATGTGGTTTTTATATATAAATATTTCATACGTGATACTTTGAACTGGCGTTGGAGCGTATGGCTGATCATCTTGACTCAATGTAACAACATTCACTGCACTTGGTGTATCAATGCAGTGCCCTATGCACCATTGGGTGCGGATAAGGGAGAGTAGTAGTAATCTCTGATTTGTTACTTTTTATGATTTTTTTTACATTTTTGATTGTCATGTGAATATATCGCGATTTAGATATAAACTTTCCTTCTTCCCTGCAAAAATAAAAAAATTCAAACTCTTTAACATTTTTTAGGTGTGACAGTTAATTTTTTTTCTTTGTTCTTGGGAATATTGTACTCTTGCAATTGTAAATATTGTACTCTTGTAATTGTACATGAAATTTAAAATAAATAAATATTTTTTAAAGGTTAATTAGTGAACAACCACATTTTTTTTAATACTCTTATTCGCAGGTACCTGATTGTATTTTTTTAATTTTTTATATTAATTATGAAAATGCAGAAAGTCAAAAATTACATCTAAGAACTGGAGAAAGGAAAGGTTCTGTAAAATTAAAGCAATTCATAATTTAAATTTATGACTGAATATAATGACTGAAATAAATATTGAAATTTTATGGTTCTAGTTATTGGATTTAAATTCACATTATTATTAGCGTCTAAACGTGCCATAACAGGTTGTATTTAAAATGACGGAATATCAGGAGGGTGAATTTAATATAGGAGTTATCTTGACGCCTTGTCATTGATAAGATACAAGACTTGTTAAGAAATATATTAATTATAAAATTTATGACTTACCTACAACTGAAAGGAATTATGTATATAGTTTATCCTAAAGAGGATAAATGAAAACGCTTGAAGCACATAATAATTTTTACTAAGGATCAATCATTCTAATACTCTTAATACCACTGTTTCAATAAAAATAAAAAATTATTAAAAAATACACTTTTCTACTACAACTACAACATTTTGAATACGTCCAAATACTCTCAACAAAACAGATTTTTTCATTTTTTTTCTTTTGTATGGTATATAAAAAATTTATGTACGTACAACTATCATATCCTACTCTTCTATATTGTCCCCTATTTACACCTCACATCACGTACCTACATAATATCGAGTGATATCCACCCTAACCTTTTATCACTTCAACTCTACAAAAAAATTAAGCTAATCGTAATTTAGACTTATAGGATACGATGCGCATGTTTATTAAATTCATAAATTGCTTAGACATTTTGTACATAATTGCTTATTTGGATGTTATGGTATTTTTCCAAACAACCCTCCCCGTGTCCCATGTTATTCCTACGGTATTGCCATTTATGTGAATTATTAAAGTGGATCGCTGTTTCGACAATATATTGTGCAATAAATAAGCGGACACAGATGTCCGGGTTATTGGAACGCCATTATTACTTACGATGTTTAGATGAAGACACTCTAAAGGATGACCGGGACTTTAGTGTTTATGTTTTCCTGCACAAGGGCTATAATTCCTGCCCGCTGTTGGTATAACCCCTAATAGTTTAAATGACGTGTCTGCTACGAAGTTCAGTACTAAAAATAATGAGTAAAATAAATTCTGGACCTGGGAGCCAAAAAAACATATCTTCAAAATTACCGTTTTTCGGAAGAGGTATTTATATGATATATATATGAGAAAGTAGAAATAAGTAGTAGTATGTGAAAACTATTTGAGAATAAACACAATATACAGGATCCCGTTATTTAAAATAAAAACATAAAAATAATTTGAGTAAAGCTTCTGAAAGTATTGTCCACATCATGGCATGGTGGTAACGTGTATGGCTGCCATCGTGAAGTCGCGGTCTCGATTCCCGATAGGAATCAATATGAAATATTTATTTTAAGGTAAAAAAAATAAAAAAATATAAACCTTGGACTAGCGCTGAAGCATAAGACTGATCATCTTGCCTTCATGTAACAGATTATCAAGATTCGCTGCACTTGGTGTACCAATGCAGTGCCCTATGCACCATTAGGTGTGGATAAGGAAGAGTAGTAGGTAATGCTTCTGAATCCCTGTTATAAATTTCAGAATGAAAACTCTTTCGTAAAAAGGTTATGCAGTATTTTGCATAGTATCACCACGACTAAAGGTATTGATAAAAGTATGCAAACATTATAGCTGTATAACAATAAATAAATAATATATAGGTACCTATCATCTCACTTTTTAGTATATTAACTAAAAACCATCTCCTTTTTTCTAGAAGAATCACAGACTTTTTATTTTTTATTTTATCAAATATATCAACCTCAGAAATATTATTTGTATTGAATCTTCAGTTCTTAAAGGTTGTCTCAACATTATCGCGGCGAAGCTTTAAAAGTTAATTCCGAATGTTGGTAACATTTTGCGGAAAGCTAAACCAGCATTTAGTTCCCTCAATTAGTTATATTGAATTGTAGGTGCAAAACAAAGGAACTGAGTAAAATACATCCTATCAAAGAGACTTGCTAATTAAATGGTTAATTTACCACATAATAATGCTTACTTATTTACCTCAATTTTTGGTCTAGCTTAAGCCGGTATATTACACTAATTTAACTAAGATTGTTAATATTATGTATTTTATTTTAACAGAATTGCAATATGATACAAACCTTTGTACCTATCTAATACGCATTGTGAACATTGTATTGATATGGTGTAATACTAACAAATATTAGTTAATGGTTCAATAAAAAAAAATAGTTTCACAAAACCTAAAAATTAAATACCTAAAAATTAAATCCGTAGGTCTTAAAATGTTAAATAATATGAAATACAAATAATAAGAAACAGATTTTATAATGATCATATTTATACTTGTGCAGTAACCGCCTCAGGTGATTTTCTTTTTAATACTTCATGTGTGATTCCTTGGACTGGTACTGAATCGAATGACTGATCATCTTACCTTCATGTAATAAAATGAACAAGACGCTCTGCATTTGGTGTCCCAATGCAGTGCCCTATGCACCATTGGGTGCAAATAAGGGAAAGTAATAGTAGTACTTTTTTTTCTTAAAATATCATAAATTATACTAAAACCACAGTAAATTACTCTCATATAAAGAGTAGTTTTTCATTTATACTTATAATACGGATAATGGTATATATCTTCTTTTTCTAATAGTAGACCTTAGGGTCTGTATTAGTCTTATTAGAAACTACCATTTGGGATGTCGACTCTCAGTTGTCCCTCTATCTTTTTGTAGATCGTTCTGGAAGTCGGAAACTTAACATTTACATCACAATCACATGTACATTCATATTGGTTTTGAATAAATTTTTTTTTCTTCATACACTGTCTCTGAGAATTGAATTTTGAAGATTTTTTTGCAAAATACATTAAAAAAATGTATTTTGCATACAAATTGCTGTTTTACTTTTAAACGTAGCTGCTGTGTGCAAATAGACAAATTTAAATATCTTAGATGGTTGCTTGGAATGGCTGAAAATGCAGACGCTTTTTTTTCTTTTTAAGGGTTGGGTTGGTACAATTAGCATTATTCTTGAATGTGTGGCAACCATGTTTCTTGTTAATGTTTCTGCACTCACAAAGTACCCACTTCTAGCGCAGTGTTAAGGGTTGAACGGGTGCCAAATGGTCTAATTGCAATATTCCAACTAGCGATTAATCACACTAGCAACACTTTGTATGTAATACCTCAATTAATTACACAGTACATACGTTTATATTATGTATTTACGTAATTTGTAAGGCTACGTTTGTCCATGCGCTTATGCGCTTAAGAAATAATAATGCAGGCATAAGTTACGTCTGGAAATGTGACTTGACAAATTTCTGTTTAGAAATGTCTCGTATTCTGTTTTTTAGTCTACCATTGCATTGTGGTGAGAAATTCGTTGCAAATGCGTTCAGAAATTTCATGGAAATACTTATACAAACTTCAAGAATTTGTTCCAAGTGAATACGAGTTTTATATTACGATAATAATCTAGTGCCCCTTTAAAGTAAAATGCTCTGTAAAGATGTTATAGTTTTACCTGAAAAATTAAAACTTTTGCAATAACAATAATATTTTTCAAAAGTTCTTTATCTCATAGCTTTTGAATAATAAAGTAATTTTATTAAATTATCAATTTTACTTTGTCAGGATACGTTAGAATACTTTGTATATTTTTACGTTGTATATTTTTACTTTGTATATTCATTACAAAATAAAAATGAAAAATCGATAAACCTATAGTCAAATAAGCATCTGATATAAGCCCAGCATGGGTATAATCCAGTAATTTGTCTACAAATATTTGTACACATTCAAAATGTTGTTAAAAAGATTTACTGGTTAAAATGTAAAGCAAATAAAAATTGGAGAGACATCTTCAGGCGTCTTCTAGTAAGTAATTAATTTCGGATGAGCCTTACCTACACCAATAAAGATTGATCGCCAAAAATGCTTGACAATCTTCTCAACAGATGTCACCAGTGAGAAAATCACTTGTAAAGTGAAACGTGGCAGGATAATTCATACTAATAGAAGTTCCGAAATTTGTCATGTATGGTTATCAGCTGAAAGGCGGAATGGGAAATGTTGTAACACATCACAAGTGGCCACTTAACCCAGCCAATGATAGGTAATAAGCCCTGTAAACGTCTAGATAAACCACACTTGTTTCCAGAGTTTCTCTGTCTCTGTTGGGATTTAAATAATATCTGGTATTTTGTTTTGATTTATATTTTTTATTGACATTACTTGGTGGAATTCCATGATTAAATTTTTAATATATAACTAATTAAAGTTTAATAAAAAATACTTGGTACACTTCCACTTTTATTTATTTTGACCAGTTAGCGCTTTCACCCTGTAACAGGCATCTTCAGACTGGTAACATGTTGTACAAGACAAAAGTATAAATAGCAGTTTTTACAAAATAAATTTAGATACTAAACACATGAGATGGAAAAAGACAATATGAGAGATCTGATATTATTTGTATTTGGTTCAAACACTGATGTTCCTCTTGGGGATGTTAAATATTTTTTCTAGAACTCACTACCTGTGTGGTTTCACTACAATGCGAATTTAAAAATATGTGTTTTTATTTATGGAAATAATTTATTAAAATGATTTACACTATCACACACAGAAAAAAACAACTATACATATATATATATAATATATATATATCCAGCTACGAGTTTATATGAAATGTAACACGTTTCCAAATACGTGATCAATTGCATCACCAGAATACTTATTTACGGGATACATGTGAATTGTGCATCTTTATACAAAAATCTGGGATTCGGAAATCGCACTGCACGTTTGGAAGTAACTCAGCCATTGGGAATAGTTCAGACAACGTTGCTAGGAGTACAGAAAACAGTTTTCTCTGAGGAATTGTGAATTTGTAGAGAAGATACTTCCACGCTACACAACTGAAACATTAATCAATAAATCTAGTGCAAAAAGTTTTTTTATGTAAAAGTTTTATAATAATCATAAATACATTTCCACTCACTATAATATCATCATCATCATACCATATCCGCTCCCTATGTGGAGCATATGGAATCCACTATAATAGAGTAAATGGAAATTTATTGATGATTATTATAAACTTTTATATGGAGCATATGAATTCGACTAACTACCTCTAAGTTAAGACATCGGCCGCAAATTCCTCATCATCCCAAAACAGCTCCACGTCTCGTAGCTCTTACGTAAACTGTCTACAAATTGTCAGCAGTGGACGTCCAGGATTCCTGGAAACTGAAGCCTTATAAAATAGGCAAGCATAAGTTAAGGCTATTATTTGTCTAGTAATGTAAAAGTTATTGCGCTGGGCTACCATGCATCGTAAAAATAGATCTACGTTATATTTACAGGTTGCAGTGACATCAGGAGTTTGCTTAGCCTAGACGTCACCTTGCACGAAGTCACGGGTTCAATTCCCATCGGAGTAAGAATTATATTTTATTTAAATTGTATGTTTCAAATTAGAATTTCATTAATTCATGATACCTCGGACTGGCACTGAAGCGTAAGACTGATCATCTTGCTCTCATATATAAAATATCGAGAAACGCTAAACTTGGTGCACCAATACAGTGCTCTATGTGCAGATTGGAAAAATAATGAAAATGATGATTCAAAGTTCTTAGGTTTTCACGACCCTTAACATAATAACCCAGAAAAAATATTTTCTATGTGATGAACGTTATTGTCATAAATCAAAGCTAATAAAATCAGAACCACAAATTTAAAAAATATTGTAAACTCATATCTTAATTACCCATTTGTATCTTTAAAAAAAATATTTAATTGAAGCAAGTTGATCAGCAGTATGTTATACGAGTATGTGAATGAAATACAAGCAATTTAAATAGAAATCTATTATTTCAAATTATTTTATGAGGTCAACTATTTAAATAGCTTGCATTTGATGCACATATTTTTAAATTTTTTTTTTTTAACATTATTTTAAGTATAACAAAATAAACTTAAATCTAGATCGCGGCAAACAAGTTTTCACTAGTAATTCGGCGCGTTTCTTCTACTGAGTTTACTTTCGGTGACTAGCTTCCACTTAAGAGTGATCCCTAGGTATATGGCAATACTAAATATTAAATAACTCTTGTTATATAACTATTATACAACATTGTTTAATTTACCTCTGGGTACTGAAGCGTATTACTGATTTTTGAATACTTTGCACTGCTACACTGCTATAAACTTTAAATTAATTCGTCAGAAGTCACACATCATTACAACTCATGTGAGTACAAGTCAAGAGCAGTTTAAAGTGAATTGTTTATATGGGTGACCTAGTAACGTGTCATACGCTTTAAGTCAAATCTTGGTATCTTCAACTACTAACAGAATAACTTCCTAAGAGGCCTCAAATCCGTATAATTAAGATGTTGTTAAACTAGACTTATAGGCATTAGATAGAAGAGGAATGTACATTTTTTTGATTGGTGTTTAATTGAACATTAAGAATAAAATAATAATGTAGTTTTTGCAGCTTAGGATCGTGGAATTGACAGAGGATGTGACGAGAAAGCGTCTAGGTATCCACGTGGGACTTACGATACTGAAATTCCGGGTTCGATTCCCGGTGAGATGAAAATATCAAAAGTGATTTTTCTCAATCCTGGGTGGTTGTGATGATG